>JACTOM010000021.1:2218641-2406552 GCA_015832385.1 Elymnias hypermnestra | reverse complement strand
CTATGAGAATTGCAGTTTAGAGATATAGAATTACATTAACATGACATGAAGATATAATAGTGTAAAATTGTAATGATTTATCAATTCCCACTGTTAATTTACTCTCTTGTACACTAGTTCAAATTATCATCTATACTTTTTCATTTATCAAATCAATTTCAAATAGACTTTTTAAAACTTGCAATAAATGACAGTCGGTCGTAATATAGTTTTTTTTATTACTTAAGTTTAATAATCGTATCACGCCATTTATTGAAAATTCACGTTAAAGCTTTTAAGGTTGTTTGTATGTAAATAGTAAAAGAAGTTCGCGTTAGATGGCGCAGGAATTGACCTTAATTTTGTTTTTATTATTTGTTTCCCTACTACCATTACCAAATGTTCAAAATAGATGTACTACCCCGTTTGGTTATGAGATGGATATTTATTTTGCTGGTAAATGCGTTTATGCTCAAACCCCGACCCATAGATCAGGGATGTGGGACTCGGTGAGGAAGAAGGCCTCGCAGTACCCATAACACTCAGTTATGGGCGCGTATGAGGCGTCGATTAATAAGGCACTAGGTGTTCAACTTTCGTTTGTGGTGTCCCGGATGAGTCTGATAAAGGATTCACGGAGACGGGAGGAAGTAGGCAAATAGGCGCTGGCTTGTACACCACCTCCTCTACCGATGTGATGAAACATCCACTGTTATCTCCCTGCCTTGTTCGTATGCCTCCTTTAGTTAGATGACGCGTAAACAGAAGAGGGCCACTCCATTCCAACATCTCTCACTGGACATACGTCAAGTGAATAATAGCAGAAAGTGTCTGTATCTTAATTAACTTAAAGTATTACATTTGAAAAGTAAAGTAAAGAATATAAATTAATTCAATGAAAACTTCTTTAGTACTTCATTTATTTAAGTGAGTTTCTGTTAATTTACACAAATGCACTAAGTTAGTGCGAAAAGTGTCTTTCTTGAGCACATTTCATTATTCAGTTGAAGCAAATGCTTATATTAACCAAATACTGACAAAAGAACCTTACAGTGACTGTACTTTTTTTAAGCAAATGAAACAGAAATACAGCTCACGAAGCCAAGAATTTAAATCTAAGTACGAATGTAAAGTATCTTCGTCTTCTCTCGCAGAGAAATGTCTTAATCTTGTGTAATGGGTTAACTTTGCCCGTTAAAGTGAATAGTGATTGTTATTTAGTTTATTCGTGGTGGAGACGTACGGTACTTGATGTTGCTGTGTCGCTTTTAATAATTATTGGTTATGTTTATTCCCGTATGAATCATATTTTCCGTAGAATTTTTTGTTGATAGTATACTGTGAACTGACCGTATGTTAGTCCAGAACGTTACGCTTACACTTACAGCTCACAATTTATACCTTTAAAATTTTCCGAATCGTCAAATAACGGACTAAAAAATTTGCCAAAGAAAGTCCCGTCAAAATTCTTCAATTCATTTTTAAGATATACTAGCAGTGCCCCGCGATTTCACCTGCTTAGATACTTTTCCCGTGGCAGTGGAAAGTCTACTAATTCTAATTTCACGTAGATTTTAATGGCTTCCATTCTGATTATTAGATACACACTTATATTAATAATCTAATCAATATATAGATTTTACTTTGCAACGAATATTTATTTAAATAATAAGTTTTAAATTTGTAACATCATTTACGTAGAATATCCGACATTAGTCAATTTAAAAATACTCTACAGGTATTGAAAGATTTTTTTTTATTGGTCGTGTAACTTTTAGATAGATTAGAAGTAAAAAAAAAGTAAGTAGCAGCCCATTAACGTCCCACTGCTGGGCACAGGCCTCCTGACTCATAGAACCCATATATGGGTGGAATTTACTTCTACAACGAGATTATCGGTCGCAGCATTGTGATTGCGGTACAAAATCGAATGAGAGAGGGTTTATAGAGCCTAGACCCACCACGCTACTCCACTGCGGATTGTCCACAAGTGCACTCTCTATTCCTACACTCTCATAGTCAGATGTGACGGGAATCCTACACGACCGGAGAAGGATCAGGCGCAGGACCGACGGCTTAACGTGCTCTCTCATTGGGGTGGTTCACACCACCAAATTTTTCCCAACATCGGACAAATATTGAGATCTCAATAGAAAACTCGATATTAATTTAGAATTGGCCCGACCCGGGACTCGAACCCAGGACCTCATGTCTGTAGTCGAACATGCTAACAACTAGACCAATGAGACAGTTAGACCACTAAGGCAGTTAAGTTAGATTATAATAAAAACAAAAATTCTAAATGCTTAACTTTCTTTTTTTTTATGAGTTCGTTCCGGAATACATTATTTTCCTTAGATTGGCATTTTTAATTTAAAGTACTTTACAGACATTAAACGGTCTTTAATAAAATATCATTTAATAGGATTAATACAGAGGTGTGAATATTATGGATTATCGGCTCTATAATTAACCCTTAAAATGTAAAAAAGTGGTTATAGTAGTAGAACTACAGTATTTAGGCAAACGGTATTCCAGACTTTTGTAGATATTAATAGCTTCGATAATATTGCTGAATTTTTTTTTGTTCTATCAACAATAGTTTCCGCAGCGCAGGCGATGATAGATTTTTTGGTTCACACCTTGGGTTACATAAATGCATTTCTATTAGGGATCCGTATTTTTGTGAGAAATTAATAATAAATAAATTGTTCAGTGAACATCCAGGTTTCTAATTGTGCAAAAATTTTTGAAATCAATCTAGTAGTTTTTGTGTGAAAACGCAACAAATACATACTTACATACACAAACAGAAATGATTCTTGAAAAAGTGAAATACTATATTTATATTTGCCGATTAAAAATATTTTATCTATATTAATTTTAATAGATATAAAGGATAACCAGGCTACTCTTTAATTGTAAGGCGGAAAAATCTAGACGCCCATGAAAGTACTGAGTAAATGCAATAGAACATATATTGTAGCGCTAGTTTGCTTAAATATAGTATAAAATTTGTTTAGGATATCGGATAGTAGCAAGCTGATAAAAAAGATTATACGAAAGTCAAGTATTGACCCAATTAAAATCAGTGACCTCATCGAATGAACGACTCAGATCAGCATTTTACGGATGGAATATTACAACAAAGTATCACATATCATTGGAGGGCTTACTTTTTTATTTTAATGAAGTACTAACGTAATTAACATATACAAAGAGATTTTTCAGACATTTGCGACTATATTTCATGATAAAATCTATTTATTTTAAACATTATAATAACATATACTACGTTGTGGTATAGAAGAATATGTAATAACTAAAATTGAGAAAGGTATGCTTAGATGTTTGGGTATGTAGAGAGAATGAATGAATGGGGACTAACAAAAATGAGTCAAGAGTGAATGGGAATGTTGGAAGGGGAAGACCAATGCGAACGTTCCTGGGCCAAATCCAGGACATCATAAATAAGGACCTGGTTAATAGTACTCTAAACCGACGAACTTGAAAGGTTTAATGAGAATGAAAGAATCGAAGGAGATATACAAGGATCTTAGCAAGTGGAAGGACGTGGTCTCTGCCTACCCGGGAATGAGGCTTGTGATGCTATGTATATCAGTCATCTTTATGAAGGTGTATTGGTTGATCCGAGGAACTTTGTATAATGATTTCAGAGTGAAGGGTGGTAGTAAGAGGATAAAAAGTTCGCTACAACCTATTCTCAGACCTACCAAATATACACAAGAAATTTAATAAAAAACGGTAAAGCCATTTCGAAGGATTTCCATTACATAAAATGTCGTACAATTTATCTGTATATTTGACAGTTATTTTTTAAATGTATCATTATCAATGACCTTCTTTAAAATTAAGTTTGGCGGTCAGATTCTGGAAAACCTTTCTCTCCTGCGCTACTCACTTGAATTTATTCCACTCTATTATTTTGGCTACTCATTGGATGTTTTACCTTCTAGATATACCCTTTAACTTGGACAGAAGGTATAAAGATAGAAAGTAGGTATAGTGATTCTCTTTGAAGACGCCCGAAAAAGCAACTTTTCTCCGCACAAAGTACGTGTAAATGTGACTAATATCTTCCTGAATGGCTTAATTGAATTTTATGTGTGTATTCTGGTAGATTCTAAAATGCTTTAAATTATCAATTTGATCAAATTGATAACAAGTTTTTCCGTATTTCCACAGAATACGGCCGGCTAGGCCGGAATGCCTAGTATAGTTTTTTATTGCTCACACATTAGTGCTTTAGTGTATATCACCAGATGGTAAGTAATGATGATAGTCTAAGATGGAAGTACGCTGATCTGGTAGGACGTGATTTACCTCTTATTGTTTCTACACGGCATCGTAACGGACACACTTAATATATATTGCGTTTGTACTAATAGGTCCGGACTGCCTCTTTGGTGTAGTAGTTAGCATGTTCGACTACAGACATGAGGTCCTGGGTTCGAGCCCGGGTCGGACCAATTCAAAATCAATATTGAGTTTTCTATAAAGAATTTCTCAATATTTGCTCGAAGTTGGGAAGTTGGCGGTGTGTTCCACACCCGTGCTCGTTAAGCCGTCGGTCCTGCGCCTAGAATCTCTCTCCGATCGTATCGGATTCCCGTCACATCGGACTATGAGAGTGAAGGAATACAGCGTGCACTTGTGTACTAAGCCTGCCAATCCGCAGTGGAGCAGCGTGGTGCGTCTATGCTCTAAAAACCCTTGCTCCTCGGAGTGAGGAGGCCTGTGCCCAGCAATGGGACGTAATTGGGCTGCTACTTACTTCTTGCTTACTTATGTCCTAATTCCGAACTAATTCAGCAAAATAAATAAATATAAATAATAAATAAAATAATAAATAAATAAATCTATATATATATATATATAGATTTATAGACTTGCAAAATTAACCGTTTATATGGAAACATTTTATGATGTGTTTACTATAAAACCTCGTTTTATCGTAAAGCTCGTTGTTTTGTGTATCCCGTGGGATATTTTTATCGGATTAACTTTTTTACATCCTCTTTAAACGTTTTCGCTTACTGAATGTATTCGTTATTTAATATTCCCGTATTAAATAGAAACACCAACTGCTTCACATTGAAGCGATACACACGTGTCAATAAATCTTAATTTTAATTTTCTAATATACAAAAATTCTGTGTCACAAACTTTGTTATAGAACTCTTTCGAAACAGCTTTACCTCTTATTATAATTCTTTTTGTGTACAGGTCTAGTAATAGGTGACAAACCCCATCCCAAATTTTCAAAATGAAAGAACAAGAGCAGATCAGCTAGTATTATCAATACACCTAGTTCTTATTATGGTAAGGTTTAATACATTAGTACACGCTAGCAAATTATATAATTTATAAATTATTCAAGATATTTCTAACCTATAGGGATGAGGCTATAGCTTAGAAATAGGAAATTCCAAACAGATTAGTGTATCTGACAGCAGAAGAATAGGATCTGCTAATCCGGAGTCGAGCAGCATGATGGGTCTATGCTCTAATAACCCTCTCTTGTATAAGTAAGAAGGCCCGTGCCCAGCAGTGTGACGGCCGTCGGACGTGGTTAATAGGCTGCTACTCACTTTTTTTTCTAT
Organism: Elymnias hypermnestra; assembly: GCA_015832385.1. Classification (NCBI taxonomy): domain Eukaryota; kingdom Metazoa; phylum Arthropoda; class Insecta; order Lepidoptera; family Nymphalidae; genus Elymnias; species Elymnias hypermnestra. The sequence continues at coordinate 2,400,949 of JACTOM010000021.1, read as the reverse complement.
TGCTGACAGACTGTGGTCACACATGATGGTAAGTGAGGATACAGTCTAAGATGGAAACACGGTGATTTGATAAAAGGCAATGGTTTTTACAGCATCGTATTGGAACACAAATCACTAGTTTGATGATACGACTTTGCTGGTAGGGTGGTAGCTAGCACAGCTGAAGCCACCCACCAGGCCAGACTCAGACAAATTATAAAGTGCAATTTCCTAAATTCGCCCTAAAATGGACCGAACCAGGAACCTCTGCTAGCAAAGGAAATACTCACACCACTGCGTCAGCAAGGCCGTCAAAGTTTGCTACTTTGAACACCCCTATTCCTGGTGCTGAAAGTCGTAAATATAATAAAAATGTTTGCATTTGATAGATCTTTTATGGAGGTTATGGGCTGTATGAAGAAGATATTAAAGGCATTTAACTATTTTTTAATATTTAACATGATTCTATAAATTAACGCTTTTACGAACAAAGAGATGGTGTTTTGTGGATCACTATTTCTTTACATTTTTGCTGATTTCTTTCATAACCTTTAAAGCGATTTTATGAAAAATGCAATATTAAGATGGCATTAGTCCATCAAGATTAATAACTCAACAACAGATCTTTAAAACTATTCCCAATTGACATATAATTTATCAAAATGTTATTAACTGACAACTAAACATTTCTCTATATCAGATACTTTAGTATTGACAATAATTTATTATTCTAAAGAAAAACGTAAACATTATTAAATTCGCTCATATATAGGATATTTCCTTTTCATAATATTGATATTTTATGTATTTTTTCAGGAGTAAAGTTCACCATGAGGCGTAAAAATAAAAGGGAAGTTCAAAATATTACCCTTCAATAGTTGCCCGTTGTAGCAGAAGCGATTTGTTGTACATACATTTAGTATAAACGACACGACGAATTTATGCGCTCTTTATTTTGTATATAATTGATCATTATATTAACTCATCTGGGTTATCTTCGTTTTTATTACAATTAATACATGATGCTTGATAACATATTAGTAAAAAAAGTGGGACAGAACTCAGTAATTTAGCCCAAATTTTATACTTCAGTCGTACTTTTATATATTTAAAATGAAAGCAATATTAAGCTCAAGGTTTTCAATCAAACAAAACTATATATACTGTTATAATAATATGTAATTTAACTAACTGGACCTTGCAACTTTGTCTGCGTACATTTTACTGTGAGTTGTAAAGTATGGCGTCATCTTTTAAAGTGAAACTTCTTTAGACGCATAGACGCATGAGGGTAAAATTTTTATGGATGAAACGCGTGATTAGCGTCACGAAGATGTCCAGCGTTTCTTATGCTAATTCGATTGAACGTTAGGTAGTTTTAAAATTTACAAATAACATATGGTGTTTAAATTTCCATCCGTCATTTAATAATTTAATACACTACTTTTCGTAAAATATAAAATATTTCATAAATTCTCGTTTAAAAATTTAAAATTCGAAAACAAAATTTAACTATTAACATCTAATATTGATAAAAAAATCACTTAATCAATTATTTCAATAAATTAATTTGTTTTATCTGTCGACACTTTTAATAGTTTCATGACAATTACATTGAATTAAATTCCTAACATCGGAAATCTAATGTTTTAGATTTGTATAAGCATAAACAAGACTTAGCAATTTGTTTGCCAAAGAAGTTTCACTTCTGACATGTGTTCTTTGTACGCACGCACATTTAATTTTTATTATTTCTGACAGGTAAGCGCTTGACTGTGCTCACACCTGATGGTAAGTGACGATACAGTCTAAGATGGAAGCACCCTAATCTGGCAAGAGGCAATTCACCTCTTATGGTTTCTACACTCCATCGTACCGGAATACAAATCTCTTTTGCATGACGGTACGTCTTTGCTGTATTAATTAAAAAACTCAAATTTTCACAATCAAAAAATTCAAACTTCACATTTACAAATTATATCTTTTATGGTACGTAAAACTTAGTCAAACATTTTTTTTTATATAAATGGTATCTATCAATAGTAAATTTTAGGATATTGCACCCTCAAAGGGCAGTGCGGGTATGTTTCTTATTTGTAAAATCATTTGCCTAAATTAATGAAAATGCTGTCAAAAAAAAAATCATGCAGACGAAGTCGCGGCTTGGGTTAGTTATAAACATATCTTATCGGACCGGTCGCCTATGAAATGTTCATTTTGAAGTTATAACTTCATCTTCATTCTTTATATAGTGGGTATTAAATGAAACTGAGTCGTCAATTTTTGTCGCCATTTAAAAGTGCGTTTTTGTCTTAGATCGTATCATCACTTACCATCAGGTGATCACAATCAAGCGCTAACCTGTCAGCAATATAAAAATATAGAAGCTTTAAAATCGTATCGTGTAATAAGTTCGCTAAACAAATATTTGTTCGTGGGTAGGATTGAGTGTGGAACAATCGTCAATCATATTTCCCGGCCAAAATACTGCCTACGTGAAAGGGTTTCCAAAGAGATGGTTCGTATATCATATAAGTAATGTAATCTAATTTTATTTTATTATGTTATATTAACTGAATATAATAAAGAAAATATTAAGCTCATTTTTTATATTTTTTAACCCTTAATTAGTCTAATTAATGTGGCATAGTGATAATTGAGTTTTTTTTGTGTTTTATATTTATTGTTAATGGATGTTGATGAAGCAATTGTATTTCTATGTTACTAATAATATGAATAGAAAAGAGTAACTATTGAGTTTCTTGCCGGATTCTTCTCAATAGTAAATACATTCAGATTGTATATTGATTGTTGCGAAAGTATTCGGTGTTGTTGCAATTATATTTTAAAAAAGGAATGTCAATTGAGTGTTATGAAAGAATCAGTGTAATATTTAATAAGATGGTGCATTGACTTATTTTTGAATGGTTGCACCAATTGACGCGCATACCAGTTTCCTGTATGGGTTATTGGAGAATTGGAACTACTCAGTTCTCAGTTAAAGTTAATCGTGTTAGTAAATTGGGCTGCTCTGCGATGCAAAGCTAAGTGTATTTCTCTTATTTAAAAACCTATTCTTATCAATATGTCATAATGATGATTGTGTTTTATATTTATTTTTAATGGAGATTGATGATGCAATTGTATTTCTTTGTTAATAATCACATGAATAGAAAAGAGTAATAACTATTAAGTCTCTTGGCGGATTCTTCTCAATAATTAAATACTCTCCGATCCGGTGGTAGAGTCTTTAACGAATATTGAAAAAGAATACAGATCTTGAAAATTGTGCAATAATTGATTATATTTTTATATTATTTATTTGGCCGTTCCAGATAAATGGAAGAAAATACAGCTCTTAGAACTTATTCATTAGATAGTATCTATTCATTATTTATATATAAGAGATTATTTCTTGGTCATCTCATCATATCAGAAGTGGAATGTTTGAAGTCAAAATTTAGTTAAAATAAAGATTATATAAAAATTTAAGAAGTGAAATTTAAGCGACGAAACAATGACGGACAAGTCCTGTCAACATATACATGTTACTTATGCCTAAACACAATTCTTATTATTCTCGTAGATCTCTTCTTAAAGCGATTTAAGTAAACTTAGGTTGTCTATTATCTATGTAGTAGCTGATGAGTTTTTATGGGAACAAGAAATTCCGGGAAATATTTTAATGGTTGATAAAACAGTTAAGGAAACTGGATACATCGCAATTTTACTTCACTGAAAATCTTTGGTAATGAAACAAGAAATAAAAACGTGAAAACACTCAGATAAAAACGAATTTTATTTCATAATGAAACAATTTTAAGAACTTCCTTAATTAAGTACAAACAACATCAAATAAAATCTTTATTATTTTCGTTAAGAGCACCGCAATTAATTTTTGGGTGCCGTTAACTTCACCGTTTAATGGTTTGAAAAAGAGTCCTCGCCTGCCTAATATTTGCGTCAGAGGTCATTCGGGAGCTGACCTACTTAAGTAGTTTAGAGCCTCGACAAAGACCGGTAAGCCATCAGAGGTTAGCAATATAAATCGGACTCGTTGACTTTGTCCTTCAGGAATAAAGTGAAATTAATCACTCGGTACACTTTTTGTCGATGACAGGTTTGCGAGTGAAAGTAATTCATGACGTGAACCAAGACGAAACGCTGACCTAACTGAGAAAAGCCTCTTTAAGAAATCTAACTTTTTCTGTAGTAAAGATACTTTTGGACACTGCATAATAGCCAAGCCTTATTCAAGCGGTAAAAGTAGCTTTATTACTCTATTGAACTAAAACTTCTTTAGGCGCATAAGGGTATATTTTTAGGGATGAAAAGCAAGATTAGCGTCACGAAGATGTGCACCGTTTTTTATGCCAATCCTTTTGAATGTTAGGTAGTTGTAATATTGACAAATAACATGTGGGATTATATTTGCCACTCGTCATTCAATATACTATTTTTCGAAAAATAAAAATATTTCATAAATTCTCTTTACTAAATTTTTATTAGTAATTTCTAATATTGACAAAAAACAAGTGGCATTTTTATTTACAATTCGTGATTTGAGATTTCAATAAATTGTTTGTGTGATTTTTCGACACTTTTATTATTTGAATTCCTAAAAAATCTTCATCATTCCCTCCAAGTCTAGGAAATCTAAAGTTTTAAATTTGTACAAAAATAAACGAGACTTAAAAATTAAGAAGCTTTTCGGAATGTTTTGTAAATTGTTACAGTAATATTCGGTGCTATATTTGTTGAAAAATAATAACGTGGAATATTTAAATAGTTAAATAAATTATACACATACGAGTATATCTTTATATTGATCGCAATTTTCTCTTTACATACCAGTTCGTAATGTTCCATAGCCAGATGGATATATCGTTAGTAAAGTTATTGACTGGCACTCTTAATTAGGCTATATCATTGACCATTGAGATTACAGTCAAGCAATATTCAAAAACTACCTCATTGATCTATTGGTTAGTATGTTCGACTACAGACATGAGTTCCTGGGTTCGAGTACCGGGTCGGGCCAATTCAAAAATCAATATTGAGATTTCTGTTAATATTTTCTCAATACCTGCCCGAAGTTGGGAAGTTGGCGGTGTGATCCACCCCCGTGCCTCGGAGAGCACGTTAAGCCGTCGGTCCTGCGCCTGATCTCTCTCCGGTCGTGTCGGATTCCCGTGACATGGGACTATGAGAGTGAAGGAATAGAGAGTGCACTTGTGTACTATGCCTGCCAATTCGCAGTGGAGCAGCGTGGTGGGTCTATGCTCTAAAAACCCTCGCTCCTCGGAGTGAGGAGGCCAGTGCTCAGCAGTGGGACATTAATGGGCTGCTACTTACTTACTTTACTTTTTATATATACATTTAAATAAGTAACTACCTATTTACATTCCACATTAGAGAGCAGGTCTCCTCACTCATAAAAGTAAGGTCTTCGAGCTGAATTGAAGCAGCGTGGTACCCACCGTACTGCTTCAATTCTCTGTGTGAGCCATATATACCCCTTAATATTTCTCGACATACGATTATACATAAATATGAACTGGATATGGAACCAATGCGTTTTTAATTTTGTCCATCGTATTATCTTTTTTTTTGTTGTCGCTGGGAAATGCATTTACGCAACCTGACTAAAGGTCGGGAGTGTGGGACTCCGCGAGGGTACAAACTCGCAATATCCACTAAAACCCAGCGGGACCGCCATCAACCAGAAATGGGGAGCCAGAGGTTCGTTGAGGCATTCCTCTCTGGCCATCGTATTATCGTGTTATAATCTTAGATAACCGTAACTCTTGTAACTTCCCTGTAATATTATTACATAAAAAATGTCCCCCTTCAATACGTAGCAAAACATGTCATTAAATTTAAGGCTCGTCCGCAAAGGGGTATTAATTAATACGGATCAAACCGTAGTTTGACATCGGCGCTTCAAAACAGTACGTCATCGTTACGTCATACTTACGAGGGACGCAAGGTCGTTAAGGTCTCTTAACGAGCTCTCGTATTACGTGATTACTTCTGCCGTAATGTTTGAGCAAGTGGATCATTATCACGGAGTCACAAGATCAAATTTTGACACCGTTGTCATAAAATTAATATACCTTTTTATACGTGTAGTAAGTGCGCTTGGTGTTGTCACTCACGAAGTTCCAGATAATTCAGATTGGATTATCAAACTTAACCTTTTTGAAACTGCCGCATAAAGAAAAATGTTCTCAAAATAGAAGGTACAAAAGTATAATATACATAAATATTTGCCGCTTTTGGCGGTTTCACCCGTTGAGTATCGGAGCCTATAGAGACATCAATAAATTCGGTTCGAATTTTCAATCTGACCCATTTTTGAAACGATTTGAACATATACACAAAAATTTAATCAAAATATAGCCTTTTGAGAATTATGCATACATTTTTGGATAAGACTCATATACAAATAGTATTATATCTACAATTTCATGGCAAAGTCAAGAATATTCACATCTACAACGTGAATCTATATTATAAAAATGAATCGCAAAATGTGTTGGTAAGCGTACTCAACAACGCCTGGGTCAATTTTGATAATTATTTTATTTAAATGTTCGTTGAAGCCCAAGGATGGTTTTTATGGCGAAATCCTATAAACAGCCCTAAAATGTAGAGTCAAGTTGAACTTCATTGCTATTCAATAAAGATCGTAATAAATTACAAGTACTCACTATTTTCTAAGCAATGTAGGTGTGTTCCTAACGTCAAAGAGTCAATTTGCACTTTATTACCGCTGCTCAAAGTTCAAAATCAACTGAATAATTACAAGCCGACCAAATTTTATAGTCAAAACATGTAAGAGCTATATTTATATAGATATTTAGTACTGCTATAATTTCATTTCTAAATTCATTCGTAAAATTGAAATCTGCCACATTCCAAATCTTTTTGACAGAACGAAGTCTGTCGGATCTGCTAGTAGTCAAACAAAACTCCTCCACAGTGTTATCCACGTAGTGACTGTATGTATTGAAAAAGGTGTCACTGTCCCAAATTTCAATCACGAAATATTACAAAACAATTTTTACGTCACGTCACGAAGATGTGCAGTGTTTTTTATGCTAATCCGTTATATATACACAAATAACATGTGGCATTTTAATTTGGCACTCGTCATTCAATAATTTAATTTACTATATTTCATAAAATATAAAAGAAAAATATTTTATAAATTCTCTTTTCTAAATTTTAATTAATAATTTCTAATATTGACAAAAAACACGTGCCATTTTTATTCACAATACATTGAAGTCTCACTTCAAAGAATTTGTATTAATTTTCGACACTTTTAATATTTTAACGACTATAAAATTCATTAAACTCCTAACATAGTCTCGGAGATCTAAAGTTTTCGATTTGTATAAATATAAACGAGACTTGAAAATTAGTTTGCCAAAGAAGTTTCACTTCGGACATGTGTACTTTGCACGCACGCGCTTTTAATTTTTATTTCTGAATTCTCACATGATTTTAAGTGATAACATAGTATAAGATGGAAGCATGCGTACCTGTTGAGAGGAAATTTACCTTTTTTTACTTAACAGCACATCTTTTCAGTCAGGTATCCAACCAGACAGGACTTAGACAAAATAAAACATTAAATCACAAACTTTAATATAAATGCACGATAAAAGTTATTTTAAGCAGTTCACTAATACGATATATGATAAATTCGCAACATTTTAATTGACTAACTACAGATAATAACATTTAGTAGCTCTATAAGCTCGTCGAATATGCAAATGTTGATCAATTTCATGAAAATTGGGTTAACTACGCCTAAAACATTTATCGGCTCTTCATAGAAACAACATGAATTTATAACGGAACAAATTATGTTAGTTATTATTTCTAATGAATTAATAATATATATAATAAAATACTATTACTGGCATTTCAACAAGAAATATTAAAAAACGAGTGCGGTAGATCACTCGACTACAGTGTAAAATAAATTTCTATTTCTATCTTCCATTAGTTACGTCTCCCTCTCAACCTCCGTTGGTCACGCTTTTCGTAACGATAACCTGTCAGCAAGAAAAAAAATCCTTTTGCATATTAATTTTGCTTTTACAGTATGAGGTGATATATTGTACAGTAATCATACCCGTTCAAACGTACAAAAGCAAACTTTTTCATACCCTATATATTTCATTCGTTTAATAATGATCTAAATTATCAAAATTTTTGACTTTAATATTAATTTTTTTTTGATGACCCGTGTTGTCAATGAATAAAATTTAATTAAATAATTACTATTGTGCTACCACACTGCAGTTTGAAAATGTTTTCAATGTTCAATGCCAAATACTACATAATGTTAAAAAGTGTTAGGTATTTATCGTGCTCCTACACTTATAGAAAAGTTTACAAATACTTAAAACGCTTGAAAACATGGCATCGACTCGCAGTTTGGGTATACATTCCCCCGTATTGATCAAATGATATCAAATGTTTGTTAGAAAATGGGTTCTAATTTTTATAAACATTTTTAAACAGCAGTGTAGCAGCACCTTTACTCGAAACACTAATATACTTGAATCGATTTACAGTCGAATCGAATTTGACATTTCGAAGTTGACAGCTGATATAACACCGATAGTTGGAGAGACGGCCATTGTTGGTTCGGATTTCATAGAGTGCGCACGCGCCCACGTATTCTGGTGAAATGATTTAAATCCAGTTATACTTTGTTAATTATCTAAAATTATAAGTGATGATTTATTATAGGGAAATTAATGAAGAAGGAACTAATTGTATCGTGGAATATTTTACTGAAATACCCAATGTTGATTTCCTCGCCCGACTACCCACGTTATGGCAGATAAAACCCAAGATTGATAAGCCACATCCGAGGATGCTCTTTTATACTTATATCAACATCAATTGTCATCCACGTCACGCGTAAAATTCAAAACTCGAATGTATCGTGTACCTTAATATATATTATTCTGCCGTAAATATAAATGAACTGCTACTTAAGGAGTTGACCGATTACGATGATAATCACTTTTAAATGTATCAAACTGAGTATAATCTTCCAATGTGTAAAAATTCTTGCTCAATAGAAATTATTTGTAAAAATAAATGACTATCATATGATTTGTTTTTATATGTATATTATTAAATACATAAAAATCTTCTCTCAAATGCAGTACTTATTATCCTTCTTCTACAATACGTCTTGATCAATTGTTATGATTTTTTTGTATATATTTGGCAGAACAGGTCATAAGGCATTTTTCCTCCTACCCTCTACCAGTATATCTTTCAATTGCGATACAAAGTCACATAAATCAACTAGTATAATATATTTATGGAATAAATTTAACCAACATGTATTAATTTTGAAATCTTAATTAATAACTCAAGCTACTCGGAAAAATAAACATTGGTTCCGTATATAATAAAGCTATCCGCCTAAACAAACATCGTATTAAGTTGGTCAGCTTACGTATGTTGGCTTGGGACGGACAATACTTTTCGTCAACAAATGCTTAATTTCAAGTTGCGGAGAATATGCGCATTACAAAGCTAAATACTTTATTAAGGGTTTCTCATAAAGAAACTGTGATTAAAAGGCTCAGATATCAAATCTACAGGGGTTTCTTTCATTTATAAATTAAGCACGGTTTTCTAAAGCTTTAGAAAACTTCTGAAAGATATTGAACAATTCTTCAAAATCTGCTAAGACTATTTAATTTTTAATCTTAGTAATTAAAGTGGACGTCGACAAACAAACTCCCGTGAGAGACTAATAATTTCAATCCATCATTTATACATTATCGATTAAGGAAACTTGCCAGTCGACCTGCAGTAGAGAGTGAAGTGTAGATCATAGTGGGTTATTTGCTCTAAAACCCTTTCTCCTATCAATGAGGTGTGCTGTGTCCAACAGTGGGACTTAATAGGCATCTACGTACCTTAAACATGTAACTCGAAAGCAAAAAGAATCACTCATAAACTTGTAATAATTTCTCCATAACCATTCACCAGATTGACTTTAGATCCGATACACGATAACTAAAAACTGACTTTTTCAAATTAACACGGGATAAAAATAACAGTTACATGGAAATATACGTACGCATACTAAATTTTCTGAGTTTGGACTGGTGGCAGGCTTCGGCCATGGCTAGTTACCACCCTTCTAGCAAAGACGTGCCGCCAAGCAAATTTGTGTTCCGGTACGATGCTGAGTAAAAACCGTAAGTGGTATATCGCCTCTTAACAGATTAGCGTCCTTCCATCTTAGACTATCATCATTCGCCATCAGGTGAGATCACAGTCAAGTGCTAAAACTGTCAGCAGTAAAAAAATATAACTGATCCCGGGCACTGGTTGTCTCTAAAGAATATATCCAATGATTAATCTTAACATTATCAGAACACTTTTCCTTCCTTCTTTTTTTCATGCACTCACGTGCGCACACACACACGCACTCAAGTGCGCACACACCAACACATTAATTCAAACTAACATAGTTATATGTTAACAGTATTACTATTTATTTATTTATTTATACACTTTATTGCTTAAAAGTAATACATTATAATAAACTTAACTAAATAGAGAAAGAAAGTACAACAGGCGGTATTATCGCTTAATAGCGATTTCTTCCAGATAACCTTGAGTTTAAAAAGCTGTAAGTAGCGAAAAAGGAAGTTAGGCAATAACATAAACATACACACAAATAACTACATCCTAATACATATACAATAATAGATATATATCAACATATTAATATATATAACATACATAAACTTACATATATGTGAATATATACATATAATATCGTCAATGCTTAATTCTTCTCCAAGAGATAGTGTTTTTTTGCTAACATGTTATAAGTAATCTTTGTTTTATTTTTCAATACTCACAAAGTTCCTACTATGTCCGTTACAATATAGGAATCTTGTCAATATTGAAAGTAGGATAGTCAGCCCAAAGACACTAGTGTTCCTAGTGTGAGGGTCAAGGGTAATATTAAGAAACGTTTATAATTCTGGATCAAAATAAAGATTATTATATAATCTTCGCGATACGTCTTTATCGGTAATGTATATTTTAATAAATAAAAATGATTTATTTTTGTGAAACTTTCTTATTCAACACAAATTAGATTGAAATTAGTCCTAATTGAGATTACAATATCTGCGTCAGAAGATCTGGCTCTTAGCAAATGCGATTACGTACAATAAAAATATAAATATGCATAAAAATACAATTTTGTAAAATTTCCCAAGCCAGAATCGAACCAGGAACCTTTACAGCTTCAGCATCATATTAATACGCTTCTTTTAATAAATGTTATAATATAGCTGCATTTAACTGCAAGATGTGTTAAATATAACCTATCCCATTTTATACAACATTTAAAATAATTTTATATCACAATTTGTGCACTAATATTTCATAAAATTATCAACGTTTAAGTATCGTATAAAATTCAATTTTAAACGGTAATTACAATTTTCAGCATAATATTATATAATAACGTTACCTCATTGGAATACGTATATACTGCAATATACTACACGCAATATTTTCGACTATGGGTTAAGTTATAGGTGATTTCATCCGCATATAATTTTTTTTTTGCTGTATAAAAACTTTGCGCGTATCGCTTATTACGTAACAGTTAAAGATTAAAAGTAGCCTATTAACTTCCCACTGTTGGGCATAAGCTTCGTAACTAATAGGCGAGTGTTCGTAACCTATACACTCAATATATTACCTGTCTCTATCTGAAAAGGAAGACCATGTATTTCTATGTAAATTATACGTATTGCTTCACTGTTTTATGTCGTCATGCTCCACCCCTTTCACTTATCAGCAATCTCTCTAACCCAAAGTTTGCCTAGAGGAGAACGCTATATAGCGATAGAGCCGCCTTATTTTACTGATCTTTCTTAGTATTTTCCTTTTTATATGTTATTTTTGTGGTGTACGCTCTCTGACGTTTCTCTGACGCTGCTGCACTACTGGTTGGCAGGTTGAACATATTCCAGAATTGTTTCAAGGATATGCAGGTTTGCAATTATATATTTTAAAAACTATAAGCTACATAAGTTTCACAAAGAAAATTTAGTGGTGCCTACCCTGGATTCGAACTCGTAACTCTATACTCAGTAAATCCTATATCTATCTACGAGTATATCTATCTATATTAGTTAGTCTATTATGTTTACAAAATAATCGTTATATGTAAAGATAGTATTAAATAGAGTGTATACAGTAGAAAAGCAAAATATATAGCATTATTATAAGAAATAAAAACAACAAAATTTAAAATATGCAGTGTTAAGCATATTTAACATTTGCCTTCACACACTATAATTTTAGGACAATGTTAAGGACCTTCCTATATGCAAAGTATATAATAATTTTGAATATTATGCACCACGTGAATACCAATTTTTCTATCAATGGCATACGGACTAGCTAACGAGCGGATACGTATGAAGAAGTTAAAAATCGATCAAATCTAAAGATGAACAATTTTTCAGTTCAGGAATCCGTGTGCTTCTTGAAAGGTGGGCAGAAGTAGTGAAAACAATGGGCAGTGTTTTGAATAAAGAGCAGTGACCAGTTTTACCGTAATATATGTCCAAGTTTATAATAAAACGGCGGAAGCAAAGTTGTACATCCGTTGTTTACACGTTAAATTTTTTTATTGGAACATTGAAGCTCACAGTCACAAAATTTATACTATGAAAAAATATGTTTAAACAATAACTATTGAGTTTCTTGCCGGATTTTATCCCTGTAGAATCGGTATTCCAAAGCGATCGTAGATTGTTTATAAACGAACATACAACTATTGACAAAAGTTTTTCTAGTTTATTGAATTTCCAGTTCCAACCTCTTCAAAGCTCCACTTTCGACACACTCATTCTGAAACTTCGTCCCTCGGTACGCCAACGAAGCCGTCAAAAAGACAGGGGGAGAGAGAGAAAACAGTTTATTGTACACGACAAACAATACAGAAAATATATGCAATAATTTACTCAAAAGATACAAGTAGGCGGTCTTATCGCTTAGTAGCGATTTCTGCCAGACAAACTCTGGGTTCGTGAAATTTTGTTACGAAAAAAGGTAAATAGTGTCTAAAATATATTATACCTACATTAATACAATTACATATTAATACATAAACATATAAATATATAAACATCTAGATACATAAAGTGAAAAGTAAAGAATTTTGTCAAGTTTCTTAAAGGTATTCAAAGCAAAAATAATTGGTCTTTTGCTTTTCATAATTTAAGATGAGACGCTCTCATTCTTAACTTGTACCAAAACACTCTGTGGATAGAAATGAGAGGCAGATAAGCTCACATCCTGTTACTCGACTTCCGGTGAGGCTTCTACTTGAAATGTGACGGTTAATACAGTTTTATCTTTTCACTCCCTTTGTTACATTTTTTACGAACATTTTAGTCGTTATAAAATATACATCATTTTTTGTATTTTATTCTCAGTCACCTCATTTAAAGAGGTTTACATGTTATTTATTAGCTGTTCTACTTGCATATGGTCAAAAAGAATAGGGACTATGCATGGGCACATACATTTATGACTTTTGACATATAAATAGCATGAGTTTGAATATTTTTTTATTTTCATCTAATTAAATAAACATGTAATGTTTCATATTGAAGCCGGACAAATGTTTTAAGCAAAAATTTTTCGTATCCCAAACAAATTTGTGTCCCGCGGGAAATTCGTTGCACTGACTTATACGTGCTATACAGTTCGGAATGAATTTATTTATGCCAAATAATCCCCAACGGTAGTTGTACAAATTTTGTGCTGTATCTCTTTGATTTAATATTAAACTAAAATTGTCCAGTGGCTATTAAATGGTTTATACACTTGCGCAAATTTCTTAAATTCGTCAAAATTACGGCCTCGCGTTGCGTAGTGGTGCGAGTACTCGCATTGCTAGCGGAGATATTATTTATTTATTGCATAATTTCTATGTAGTTGTCATACATATTGTTATTTATTATGTGTATTGTATAGAAGTTTGTCATAATTATATTCTTATTCTACCTATATCTGTTTACTGTTTTTCAATACCTTAAAGATGTCTTGAAGAGATTGCTATAAAGCGATAAGCCTACCTTCTATCGTCGTCGCTCGTCGCTTCAACCGATGGACGTCCACTGCTGGACATAGGTCTCACGAAATGATGCCCACAAGACCCGATCTTGTGCCGCCTGGCTCCAGCGGCTACCGGCGATCCTCCTTATATCGTCGGTCCACCTTGTNCACTTGCGCAAACTTCTTAAATTTGTCAAAATTACGGCCTCGCGTTGCGTAGTGGTGCGAGTACCCGCATTGCTAGCGGAGTTCCCGGGATCGATCCTCAGTAGGGTGAATTTAGGAAATTTCATTACCTATTTGGCTAGCCGGAGTGCGACGCGATGTGCGGGTTGGATGCTCCGGCATAGCCGTGGAGAAGGATTATAGTTGGCAGATGATTTACACATATGAGCGGCACATGACTTGACGGCGCGGATAACAAGCAACGACTGATCTCTTCGCGTGGCTGTCGAAATCTTCTCTTCGGAATAATTTGAATTTGAAATTTTCTATTCGAAATTATTTGAATTTATTTTATTAGCACACGCGAAGAGGCCAGTCGCAAAAGGTTTGATATAAGTTCCCTACATCTAATTTGTCAGTCTGGACTGATCAGAGGCTTCGGCCGTGGCTAGCTACCACCCAACCAACAAAGAAGTACCGCCGAACAAGTGGTTTGTGCTCCAGTACAATACTGTGTATAAAATAGAAATCATAAGAGGTAAATTGTCTCTTACTGGATTAATCTTAGATTGTATCATACATAAGTGTAATTATACTCAAACTCTAACCTGTTAGCAATATATAACAAAAAAACCTTTTACGTGAGCTTCCAGTTGATACGACAAAATTTTTTTTGCAGAATAATTTAAAATTTGTAAAGTTGCTTAATATTGTTATCCATAACAATAACAAAAAATATATATTGTAACCCCATTATGGATAAATAAAACTAAAATTCTTAACAATTAGACAAAGTATGTATGTGGAAGATTGCGAACTAATAATAAGAATTGAATAAATAAAAAACTTAAATAAAATGGCGCTAACCTATTTTATTACCAAAATAACGGGTGGACCGATTTTGTTGATATTTTTTGCGTGGCTACATGTGGGTTCGAGAATTATTTGGATTTACAATTTGATCCGATAAATAGCAAATTCACTCAAATCTACATGGGATCATGAGATACGCGGGTGACACCTTCAGGAACAGCGAGTAATGTAGTATTCGTATATAGTGGTGACGCCACTTTTGGCAGTAGTTTGGTTACAGTTTGATAGTGGCCGCTCTTTACCTCAAGTCTCCCAGTAAAAGCCAAACTAAAGGTCTACGGAGCCTACGTCCACTCTAGACTGACATATGCAGCCCCTGCCTGGTACTCCTTCTGCTCAGGATATCAGAGGAAAAGGCTGCAGGTCCAGCAAAACAAGTGCCTACGTCTTATAGTAGGAGCTCCGAGGTACGTCAGGAATAACGTTATCCACAGTGATACCAAGACGCCCACCATGGAGGTGTTTGTCCGCCAGCTTGCGAGGACTATGTCCCGCCTGGTGGATAACTCTCCGCAGATACATCTCCATGACAATGTCAGCCAGTTCCAAAGAACGGCAAGCAACACCCGGAACACACCCACCTCGGAATTGACCAGGACGGACCCACTGACGTGGCCGGCGGGATCCGGCCCGTATGAAATAAGGTAAAAAAGAGTACCGGGCATTTACTAAATGCTCGAGGAAAGATGCCCGGGCAATGGGGCACTGCCTCGAGGCCCGTACCCCGCAGAATGCTGCGATGAACCCAACGACGTTTGATAGTGTCGCGTAATAATGATTTTCCCAACTACCTACCTTTTCCCTCGTGTGTATATGTGTATATTCCCTCGCCTACACATCCGCTGCCACAAGGTGTGTTCCGCCAACCGCCTAGGATATCGCACGACTCTTTCCCTAATCGTCTAGGAGAAAAAAGCAAGTGCTTCGTTAACCGCCTAGAAGACCGTGAGTGCTTCGATAACCACCTGAGTAACATGAGTGTGTCGATAACCAATCTATATAGATTAGGTGATTATGTTCAACTGCTACCGCAGCCACGTCTATGCACAGCACTACTTCTAGAAGTAGCATCAGATTAAAAGAAAGGGTACATGCGCGCGATTCCTTCTACAGCCACCTAATATCGCAACTTATTCGAACACTTACTGCCTCATTGGTCTAGTGGTCACCATTTTCGGCTACAGACATGAGGTTCGAGTCCGAGGTCGGATGAATTCCAATGAGATATTAAGTTTTCAACATTTATCCGGAGTTAGAAAGTTAGCGGTGTGTTCCACTCTCGTGCCTCGGAGAGCACGTTAAGCCATCGGTCCTGCGTCTGATCTCTCTCCGGTTATGTCGGATTGTCGTCACATCGGACTAGGAGGGTGTAGGAATACAGAGTACACACTTGTGTACTATGCCTATCGACCCGCAATGGAGCAGCGTAGTGAGTCTATGCTCTAGAAAACTCTCTTTCCTATGGGCGAGGAGATCTGTGCCCAGCAGTGGAACGTTAATAAGCTACTATCGACCTGACTCAGACACCTCATTGTTAAATCTAAATTTATTTATTTATTGCATAATTCATATGTAGTTGTCATACATATTGTTATTTATCATGTGTATTGTATAGAAGTTTGTCATAATTATATTCTTATTCTAACTATGTCTGTTTACTGTTTTTCAATACCTTAAAGATGTCTTGAAGAGATTGCTATAAAGCGATAAGCATACCTTCTATACTTCGGACTAATTAACAAGTCTTCTTCTAATCGATAATATATTGATAATAATAAATAAGAATGAAAGTAAAGAATGAAAAACAATGTACTATAATAGAAGTAATTCAACAATTTCTTTGATTATTTTTTATCTAGGTCATGAACAAGCAACTATATATTTAGGGAAACTCAAATTGAGTTCGTATGTGCAAAAATGGCCCAAAATATTGTGAATAACTCAATAATTAAAATAATTTCTGGAATTGTATTATAAATGCAAAACTGTCTGCACATTAGACAATGGTGCTCTATGAGCTAATGTAACAATGTTTGGCACAATTATGAAATAAACGTTTTTTCTTTCTTTCACATTAGTCTTTTCGACGAATCATTTTTAAGCGTGAACAAAACTTAATTAACTTAACTATTTTGTTACGTTTGTATAGTACATATATTTGACAGCCTCTCTGGCGCAGTGGTGCGAGTTCTCGCCTTGCAAGCATAGGCCCCTGGTTCGATCCCCGGTAGGATGAATTTAGAAAAATGTATTTTGTAATTTGTCTGAGTCCGGTCCGGTGGAAGGCTTTGGCCGTGGCTAGTTACCACCCTACCAGCAAAGACATACCGCCAAAACAAAGAGATATGTTTTCCGGTTCGATGCTGTAGAAACCATAAGATATCGCCTCTTACCCAGATTAGCGCGCTTCCATCTTAGACTGTATTATCACTTAGCATTAGGTGAGATCACAGTAGAGCGCTAAACTGTCAGCAATAAAAAAAATACATAAAACGGTCTTGCTTTAGCAGCTATAGCTCTAAGATATTTATTAATAGAGTATTTACATGATTAGTTACTGTAATTTATGAATTATTCATGTGCATGTATAATGTAATATCTACCCAAAGAAAAATGTAAAACTAACATTTTATAAATTGACGTTGCAAAATAAAACAGGTTTTATTAAAATGAACGAGACAACGTCGAATTTCCTTATTGGAAAAACTGTCAAACGTCAAATTTAGTCATCGGAAAAGAGTAGAAAAGCGTTGAAACCAATAAGGAGTTTTAAAAGGAAATCAGAGGACCAGAACATAAGGAATAATTCTGCACTAAGGTTTCACATTTCTAAGTACAATTCTGTTATTAAAGTTTAATTAAATCCAAACAGTTCCGCCAAGCATTGCGACATAAGAAATGCTCAGTAAAATATTTCTTTTCGGAAAGACGTCTTGGTACCCATGAAATCTTCTGTTATTTCCTAATAATTCAATATACGGGTATTGCGGTGGCATTCCCTTATTTGCTTTATCATAATGAAATACATATTCCAGATAATCATCAAGTGAAACTTGTTTAGGCGGATGAAATGCGTGAAATTTTTTATGCTAATTCGTTTGAAGGTTCGGTAGTTTTAATATTTACAAATGACATATGACATTTAATTTGTCACTCGTCATTTAAAAATTTAATACACTACTTTTCATAAAATATAACAATATAAAATATTTTCCATTTTCATAAATATATAATAATAACATTTCATAAATTCTCTTTTCTAAATTTTTAATTCAAAAACAAAACTTGATTAATAATTTCTAATATTGACAAAAATCATGTGACATTTATAATGGCAATTAATTTTTAATATTTTAATGTCAATAAAATTAATAAAATTCCTTATATATCGTCCTTTTTCCCTCACTCTAAGTGTCGGAAATCTAAATTCATACATTTGTATAAATAGAAATTTTAGAGCATAGACTCACCACGCTGCTCCACTGCGGGTTGGCTGGCATAGTACACATGTGTACTCTCTATTCCTTCACTCTCATTGTCCGATGTGACGGGAATTCGACACGACCGGAGAGAGATCAGGCGCAGGACCGACAGCTTAACGTGCACCCTGAGGCACTGTGGGCCACACCGACAATTTCCCAACTTCGGACAAATATTGAGAGAAAATCTTAATAGAAAACTCAATATTGATTTCGAATTGGCCCGACCTGGGACTCGAACCCAGGACCTCATGTCTGTAGTCGAACATGCTAACCACTAGACTAATGAGGCAGTCATGGTACATTACAAAGCTAAAATTTGTTTAAAGGGAAAAAAATATTATTATGCTACTAGCTATTGCCCAAGATATTATTCGTGTGATTTTGGATGCTTTTTTTTATCTAAGATAAAAGCATCCTCGGCTACCATTTAAAAGTTATAACATCAGCTTTTTGCCAGTGGGCGGTCTTTTCGGTAAATAGCCATCTCTTCCAGACAACCCTTGCGGTTAGGGAGACGGTCAAAGAAAAGAGTCAGGTTGTGTTTCTAAAGAAATAGACACACATATTATATCTACACACATATTGCCGTAAAGACGTAAGCAATATTCGTTTATATAAATTTTATTTAAAGTGAATGAATTTATATCACATTCTATATAAAATAATATCACACTTCTTTTACTATATCAAACTACTTTATTAACGTTTAGAAATTTGAAGAATATGTGTATAAATTCAAAAGTACGAATAGTAAGAATTGAAAAGAAGAAGCACTACATTCTTTTGTTTAAATATTTAATCTATGAAGCGTTTAAGTTTTCCAATTTCATTCCCAACGGCAGATAGAACCGACCAAAAAACTGGGTTTAAAGTGGACGCAGTATAAAACAAGATAGATTTCCCGGGAGTGCAATTAACCGGGACAGCTCTGATTCCGGCACAATCTTATTGTGGGACCCTAATCACGTTTCAGAACCTTCCGATGTAGACCGAATTGATTTACATTGTGTCTATTATGTCCTAAATGTTCACAGTTTTGACGAAATAAACATTTGAAAAATCATTTTAACTCTTAAGGCTAGTCTGGAAAATGTTTAAAATACTTTTCATTCTAAATAAAACTTCTTTACGCACGCATGACTTGGGAGAGTAAGCTGGCGAATGTGTGACGAGGACGTTACAAGCGTTACGTTAAGACAAACTGACAACAAACATAAAAATTTTAGTAAAACGGTAAGCTGCCCATTATTGTCCTGCTGGGCACAAGCCTCCTCACTAATAGGAGAAAGGGTTTTTAGAGTATTGTAGAGTATTGTATTTAGGGTTTTTAGAGTAGTGGAATAGAGAGTGCACACAAGTGCACTCTCTATTCCTTTACAGTCATAGTTTGACCCAGGTCTCGAACTCCGGACCATCTCTGTAGTGGAACATAGGAACCACTAGTCCAGCGGTCGGGGAACTTTTTTAATTACTACCCAAAATATTTTTGTGTAAGTGGATATTACCCCATGGCTAAGAGCAAAAAAAAACGAATTAGCTTCGTTTTAGCATCTTTCATATATATGTAATATACAGTTGAGGAAAAAATTGGCCCCACAGAAAATATAAGTAAATGTTGTTATTTTATAATTTATATGATATTTTTCTTGTATTATTAGACGAAAAAACTATTTTAAATTTTATAAATAAAATAAAAAAGCTGTTTCAATTTAAATTATTTTCTCCGGGAAAATAAAGGACTAGATTATGTATATAACAGAAATGTTTTTTTTAGAACAAAGTTTTAGTCGTCGGCGTTGCTTCAACCGATGGACGTCCACTGCTGGACATAGGTCTCGCGTAATGACGTCCACAAGGCCCGATCTTACGCCGCCTGGCTCCAGCGGCTACCGGCGACCCTCTTTATGTCCGGTCCACCTTGTGGGGGGTCTCCCAACACTGCGCCGTCCGGTGCGGGGTCGCCACTCCAGCACCTTCGGCCCCCAACGTCCATCGGTCCTTCGGATTATTTGCCCCGCCCATTGCCAGTTCAGGTTCGCGATTCGTAGGACTATGTCGATCGTTCTACTACTGATCTTCATATATAATAAATTGAAATTGAGGGTTGACAATTTTGGGTAATGTAACAAATTATAAAATGTGGTATAAACAAAAATTAGGGTTTAAAAAGAATAATTTAGAACATAGAACATGACAAATTGAACAAAATATTGAAACAAATTAAAAACTTATACTTTTTACTCACAAAAGTTTCATTTATACCCCCAAAAATTTCAATTTACCCCAATTCCCCGACCGCTGCACTAGTCCAATGATGCAGTCAAAAATTTAATTAATACGTATATTTATATATCTAAATATTATACACATATAAACCAACCTTTTTAAATTTTGACATATTCAGAACGGTGTATAAATAATAAACACTGTTCTTTCTTTTGAAAAGTAATACAGAAGGGTTAGTACAGGTAAAAAAAGGTAAGTATCAGCCCAATAACGTCCCACTGCTGGGCATAGACCACCTCGCTCATATGATAGTGGGTTTTTAGAGCATAGACCCACCACACTGCGGATTGGCAGGCATAGTACACAAGTGCTCTCTTTATTCCTCCACTCTCATAGTACAATGTGACGGAATCGGACACGACTAGAGTGAGATCAGGCGGAGGACCGAAGGTTTGGAGTGCAAGCACACCGCTAACTTCCCAACTTCAGGCAAAGATTGAGAAAATCTTAATAGACCCGGGAATCTAACCCTGGACTTCATGTCTGTAGTCGAACATTCTTACTACTAGACTAATGAGGCAATTTATATTACAGGTAAATAGTTAATATTATGAGGGCTCATTAGCTCTTTGAATTAAGGAACTATGTTTTTAAATAATATCAATAAAAAATATAATTTCCTGATTTTTAAGTAACACCAAGCAAAAAGAAAAGTTCTTTTCCCTCGTTTTTGTTGTGAGTTTTCATTACCGAAGTTTAGCAGTTATATTTTCTCTTTGCAAAGTTTAAGCGGTAGAATATTTTTCGACTGTCCTAAAAGCATTTCGCTATTCATATTACGCACCAGTAATATTACAATTGCTTTCATTTCTTAACTTTTTTGTTTTCGCGGTATATTTATATAACACCAATTTAAAAATATTTCTGCTAAGTGTTTGCGATATGTTTATTTATACTTCATGTGATATTTTAAATTTTTTATTTTTTATCTACCTGCTAAGTTTCTGCGAATCTCGGAAATATGTTTCACATCAATTTCGCTGGTAGATATTTAGAAAAAATTGACATAAAGGGTTTTTAATCAATAAAAACCCTTTCCATGACTGCCTACAAATAATAATATTCCTTACTTTTTGTTGCTATGAGATAGCGCTTGACTATAAGGTAAAGGTAAAGGTAAGGTAAGTAGCAGCCCATCAACGTCCCACTGCTGGGCACAGACCTCTTCACTCATATGAGAGAGGGTTATTAGAGCATAGACCCACCACGCTGCTCCACTGTAGATTGGCAGGCAGAGTACACAAGTGCACTCTCTATTCTTTCACTATCATAGTCCAATGTGATGGTACACGATCGGAGAGAGATCGGGCGCAGGGCCGACGGCTTAACGTGCTCTCCAAGGCACTGGGGTGGATCACACCGCCAAATTTTTCCCAACTTCGGGCAACATTGAGAAAATCTTAGTAGAAAACTCAATATCGATTTAGACTATAAGCTCATCTGATTGACAACATTTAATATTTACACATATTCGCAAGAATTTTTTACAGTTAAATAACGTGATTAGCTTCACGAAGTTGTGCAGCGCTTTATGCTAATTCGTTTGAAGGTTAGGTAACTTTATTATTTACAAATGACATATTGCATTTTAATTTGTCACTCGTCATTTTATAATTTAATATACTTACATTTCATAAAATATAAAATTATAATATTTCATAAATACTCTTTTCCAAATTTTAAATTCAAAGACAAAATTTAATTATTCATTTCTAATAATGACAAAAAACACGTGTTTTTTTACCAATCGTCAAATGTCGACTTTTATTATTTTAATGACCATTAAATTCTTAACATACATACATACATACATAGCATCACGCCTTATTCCCATAGGGGTAGGCAGAGACAACATCCTTCCACTTGCCACGATCCTTGCATATCTCCTTCGCTTCTTTCAATCTCATTAAATCTTTCNAAATGATGCTCGAAAATTTGTTTGCCAAAGAAGTTTCACTTCGGATATATGTACTTAGCAAGCACGCGCTTTTATGTTTTTATTACTGATAGATTAGCGCTTTACTGTACTCTCAGATGATTGTAAGTGATGACATAGTATAAGATGGAAGCATGCTTATCTGTTGGGAGATAATTTACCTTTTTTTACTTAGCAGCACATCTTTGCAGTCAAGCATCCGACCATATCTTCATTTTTGCCCCCCTTTTAAGTCTGAAATCTCAAGTTTTACATTTATATAAATAAGACTTAAAAATTATTTTGCCAAAGAAGTTTCATTTTTGACATGGGTACTTTGTACGCACGCACTTTTAATTTTTTTAATGTTTATCTGCTTGCTAAGTTTCTGGTAATATATTTTGAGAATTATTTCACTGGTAGATATTTAATATCCGAAAAATACACTGTGTACAAATAATATTATTATTTATTTATTTTTTGCTGAAAGAAAGCGCTTGTCTAGAATCTTATCTAATTGATAAAATTTGATATTTACACATATTTGCAGCAATTTTTTTATATATATTTATAGCTTTTGGTAATTAAAAGCTGATTTTATGTAAATGTAAACAAATAAATAAAATTGTAGCATCTCTTAAAGTCAATACCTTTTCAATAAACGTATGTGAAATTTTTTGATATCTATGTGTATATATCTATTCTTCTATGTGTATATTTTTCTGGTCTCTAAAACGGCTTTTAACGGAATATACACTAGATACAAACATAGTTAATTTTATAAGGAGTAACTTAGACTACTGATATCTTTCAAGCAAAGTAATCTGAATCTACGCAGGTAGCAACTACATAAATAAACATCGTAAGATATTATTTTACGTCGCCATTGAACTTAAGAGTTCTTGAAATATACTTGTAAATAGGTTTCTATTAAACCTATCCAAGAGATATTACAAAATTATCTTTCAGAAAGAGCACGGCTGATACAAAGTAAGTAATTTCGTACGTGCCCTTTGAAAGGTTCAAGAAAACCAATTATAGGATCGGATTGGCGCTCAAGATGTAATTTTGTCCATTTGTCATACATTTTAATGCCCTAGAGCTTTGTATAAGATTTAATACCATTATTGATCGGATAAAACGTAAATTTGTTTTTATCATTTCGAAATCGGTCCAGTAGTTTTTGTGTGAAAACGTAACATACATACATACATACGAGTATATACAAAAACACAAATGTTTCCTCTTTATAATATTAATTTAGAATAAATTTTTGACATCCATTTTAATGAAATTCAGATCAGCTTTGATTTAGATGAAAAATATGTATGTATGTAATTAATTTCCTTGGATAAGAAATAATATTGTTTGTATTTAATAGCTTCATATTTTTTTTTAAATATGTAAAATATAAAAATCCTTACTGTGGTTTATCCTTTAAGGATAAATATATGGCTTCATTTTTAAGAATATGTATTTCCGTGGAACATTTATTTTAATCTATCAATTTGATATAAATCTTTGAATTTTTATTAATTTAGAATTTACAGTCATATTACTGTTAATAAAAAATGTTTGTTACTACTAAAAAAATATAAATTGAGAGTGTTATGACATAATTGATTTCAAACATGCAGCTTAATGATATATGTCATCTAGACATAATTGTAAGAACAATACCATGTTCATTGGCGTGGCTTAAAGCTTTAGTATATATTGCTAATAGATCAATTGCTATTATATCAGATAACACGAATGCACGTGTAATCGAATAATAGCTACAAATGATCACTAATAAGCTATATAATTCTATAATTATTGTATTCATTTGTACGAATAACATACAATAGCTATAAAAGTAATTAAGTAAGTAAGTAGCAGCCCTATAACGTCCCACTGCTGGGCACAATCCTCCTCACTCGCACGAGAGAGGGTTTTTAGAGCATAGACCCACCATGCTGCTCCACTACGGATTGACATGCACAGTACACAAGTGCACTTTCTATTCCTTCACTCTCATAGTCCGATGTGACGGGACTCCGACACAACCGGAGAGAGATCAGGCGCAGGACCGACGGCTTGACGTGCTCTCCGAGGCACGGGGGTGGATCACACCGCCAACTTCCCAACTTCGGGCAAATATTGAGAGAATCTTAATAGAAAACTCAATATTGATTTTTGAATTGGCCCGACCTGGGAATCGAACCCAAGACCTCATGTCTGTCGTCCAAAATGCTAACCACTAGACCAATGAGGCAGTCACAAATACACAATAGCTATGAACCATTGTAAATTCAGATTGTAACTCTTTTTTTAATATCATCATCTGTCGCAAAATGGATAATAATATATGGAATAAATTATATACTTGACGATTCAGAAGTGCTGTAAAAGCTTAGTTGAATTAAGAATTTTTTAATTTGAATTTATGGCGAATTAATCGTATCATATTTAGCATGCTAGCCAAAAAAGTTAAATATATCTTGATATATATGATTCTTCTGTACATGGGAATGAACAATTGGACATATGGATTAAAAAGATTACCCTTTCGATCCAGATTACACAACATTAACACCGTTGGAACGAGTTACATTAGTGTAGATATTTTCAGTAGCTTCAAAACGCTGTAATACTACAATTTATAATAATTCTATCTGTTTGCGTTGCATTAGTTCCCTCAAAGTCGAACTTTTGCGCAAGCTGTGCGGAAAATTGCCCTCAGAGTTTAAAAAATAGGTTTAATTTAAATAGAAAACGGATTTAATTGTAAACCGGCTTACGTAGACTTTAGTATTTGTTCGCAATCATCCACAATATGTTTTTAGTAAAGTATTTTATGCTATCGAATAAATGATGTAAGATAATGATAGTAGCAGCTTATTAACATCCTACAATTGGTAGATACGCCTCCTCGCCCATAACAAAGAGGATTAGCAGGCTAGTCTTATACCAGAATTATTCCCAGGATATGCAGGATCTCCTCAGGATTATAAAAACAACAATTTTACAAAGAGAACTTAGTGATGTTAGTCCAAGATTCTTACCCATAAGGCTCATCAAGAATCTACTTGTCCATCTATTGGACCACCAAGTCTCCTGTATAGTATATTCTTTTTTAAATAACGCCTTGTGTCATTGATTTACTATTCATGTTCTTATAACACTTGAGATGTTGCCTTTATAAAATCTTTTTTTTTATTAACAAGTTCTTAGCATTTAATACCCTAGGCTGTCAGGCCCTAGGCTGTCAAGTCCTAGTCCTTGCTTTGATCTCTCTCTATAACGAGAGGACAGTCCTCACACAAGCAGAATTTACAATTTCATTTATGGAGTATCCTTCTTACTTAAATACATTACATAGAGAGGAAACCTGCTGAATATAAAATTTATCTAAAACCTCCGTTACAAAAGACTTTTCGTGTCCTTCATCCCAGTCACATAAACTACACAAAGACATCATTAAATTGTACACCTCCCCTTTCACCCCCTCATGTTTGTCCACCTGTTAACTGATACGAGACACACTCGAGTGCACTGATTGACCTAATTTGCGACAAATCCTTAATGAACTAAAGGTTTCAACTCAATTCAGGTTTAACGAGAAAACTGTGAAGTTCATATTATTTCTTCGTTAATACGAATGTAAAATATTTATATTAAACTTTTAATTAGTTTCACAAGCACAACTGATAATGGGAAGCCGGGCTCTGACTTGCGATCTGTAGTTTTAGTTTTGTATAAGGATGAGATTGATTGAACTTAAGATTATAGATGAAGAGTTTAAATCTTACAAAGATTAATTTTTTATATAATCATCCGTGATAAATAGAGGATAAAATTTTTAACCGTCTGCTATAATTATAACAAAGATGTAAACTTTATAAACATTATAAAACAACCATTAGAATATGGGGTCAAGATCGATACCTTACCATTTAATAAGAGGACGAGAATAATTATGTGAAACGTCATAGATAAGGTTACATTAAAAAAGTTTATATTGTCAGAAGCACTAAGAAGGTTACATTAGAAACTGTGCCGTTTTTTAAATAAATAAATGTTTAATTAACTAATGAGACAAACCTCACACTTCATTACATGCGAAAAAATTTGGGTAATTTTTGAACCGGCCAGATTTTACACACACAATGTTTTTGTTTCAAAAGAAATATATTTACTTAAGAAGTTATATGAAATTTAATCATGTAATTTGTTTTAATAGTGAAATTATAGTGTAACCTTGGTTAAATCTGTGCCTATAGATCTTTAGTAATATAAAACTTATAAAATGAATTAATTATAGAGGATTTTCGATCACTATGCGATATATAATTGTGTATTATTGATTTTCGAGCAACAATAGCAAATGGATACTCCGGAAGGATTGACATTAAACATAGCTAAGCTAGCGACAAGTGGTTTCTACTGAGATAAATTTTGTTGCAAGAAACTATGAAACTTGGTTACCATTTGATTAATTATTAAAACATGAACTACCCAACAAACTTTAAGTGATTCGGGCTAACAATAAGGGTTTCTCGGTCAATTCAACTAATTTCATTGAGATATTTGGATAAGTAATGGCGGAAAGTTTTAATTACTTGATATAACAAGATTAGTAGACTTCCTTTGAAAGCATATTCATATTTCAAAGTTTTACTACTGTCTATCTGGTTTCACTGCAGTTCCTTTTGGAATTAAAGTTGAGTCTTTATTTTTTTTTATTTATTAAGAACACTAACAATATACATACATAAAATTTACAATACAAATAACATAAAGTAGGGCACATTTACATAGACATGTAATACACACAAATGAAAATTTAATCAAAAAAGGAAATTAGAAAAAGATGCAGTCAAATCATAGAAGTTAGGGAGCATTCACCGAAGCAGTGAGTTTTTTTTTTACACCGGATATGTGTCATGAAATATATCGATGCCAGAAGCGGGCATGCCACGATGGCGACGATCTGTCGTTATCTGGAACAATGGCTTTCCAGGGAGTACGGCGCGTTTTCTTACACATCGGTGCAGGTTCTGACCGGACATGGGTGCTTTGGAAAGTTTCTGCACCAAATTGGCCGGGAGGAGTTACCCGCTTGTAACTGTGGCAGACTTTGCGGCCTGGGGACCTCAGCGTCACCTCCTGATCGCATTGATCGGCGGCGACCTCTCATTGGGGAGCATTATAGGCACGATGCTCTCCAATGATAGATGGTGGGCTGTAGTGGTCTTCTTTTGCGAGACTGTAATCTCGTTCAAGGAAGCCCACGAGAGAGAGAGGGAGAATGCAGCGGATGCTTCCGCTCACCGCCGAAGGAGGCGGAATACAAGGCGGCGTATGTTTGCGCACCACCTCCCGCCTCCGTGTGTCCTCCGTCTGACTCATCCAGAACAAAAGGATAAAATGCCAAAACTGAAAACCTGGCGCCTCATTAATGGATGGAGAGGGTTCCGCTGGGTTTTAGTGGGTATTCCGAGCCCTACCATCGCCGATTCCCACACTCCTATCTGGTTGTGGGTAAGGGTTAGTGCATATTTTGCATTTCCCAGCGACTAAACAAAAGGTAATGCTCGAAATATTCTATTATACTAGTCTCTAATGCAAACCAGAGGAGATTGTTTACCGAGGTGCATTCTGGTGAAAGGTGTGTAAGTTGTAGTTTATATACAGTATCGTAGATATTTGTATGAGATTGAAAGGGATATCTGCTCAGCTAGGTTGCTGCTTTTTACCTTGTTATGTAGTAGTAAGTAAGTATAGCAGCCCATTAACTTCCCACTGCTGGACACAGGCCTCCTCACTCCGAGGAGCGATGGTTTTTAGAGCATAGACACATCACGCTTCTCCACTGCGGATTAGCAGGAATAGTACGCAAGTGCACTCTCTATTCCTTCACTCTCATAGTTTGACGTGACGGGAATCCGACACGACCGAAGAGGTCAGGCGCAGGACCGACGGCTTAACGTGCTCTTCAAGGCACGTGTTATGTATTATTTTGTGTAAAAAACATTTATCAAGGATTTCCCGTCTGCTGCAAAAAAATAACATGTAAAACTTTATAAGAGTGTCTATGTGCTATACCAGTGGCATGAAATGCAAGGTGTCTAATAAATGAACGTTGTATGCTCTCTATCCCTTGGGAATAGATCTTATATGATGGATTACAGGTGACACTGGCAAACTCCAGCCAGCTCCTAACAATATAATTAAATAGAACAATTTTTGTTTGAGTCATATCACTTTGCCTTTCTGTTAGAGAAATATTTAAAAAAATTCTATTTTTACTATTACCTCACGCTCCGTCTTTAGAGTTTATTCAGTGTTGTTCAAACACATTTTCTTTTAAAACTTGTAAAAGATAATACTTGATATTTGCAGTTGTTTCAAATATTAATTTATTAAATTTGTTTTGCAAATATATGTCCAGCTATCTATTGAAAGGTTAAAATTTATCTATATAAACAACTACTAATACTAAACTAGTAAAGAGTAAACTCATTCTTAAGCCTGTTATAGAACAAGTTTAAGAATGAGTTTACTTTCTATATAAAGAGTTCAAGACGGCATACAAATTATTAGTTTTTTTTATATAGTAAGTAAATAGCAGCTCGTTAACATCCCACTGCTGGGCACAAGCAAGCATATGAGTGCATAAGAGGCTTTAGAGCATACACCCACAACGCTGCTTCGTTGCGGGTTGGCATTTTATATATTACTTGTTTTACTAACGTTGTATTTAGTTGTTTTAAAAATAACTTTCAATATTGATCTAATTAAGTGACTACGTTGCAAAAATAGTTACTTATTAAATTTATTATATATTAAATTTCAAGTCAATAGCGAATAATTTTAAAACACCTTGTCGTTGATTTATCTATTATCACATTATTACCGTTCTTAAAATCTTCAAAATAAATTCATAAAATCTTATAACAGACATAGCTAGAAATATATTTTATCTTATATATACATATATAATTAGGTATGTATGTATATAAGTAATAATTTAACCGTCGTCGTCGTCATAANATGTTTGTCCACCTGTTAACTGATACGAGACACACTCGAGTGCACTGATTGACCTAATTTGCGACAAATCCTTAATGAACTAAAGGTTTCAACTCAATTCAGGTTTAACGAGAAAACTGTGAAGTTCATATTATTTCTTCGTTAATACGAATGTAAAATATTTATATTAAACTTTTAATTAGTTTCACAAGCACAACTGATAATGGGAAGCCGGGCTCTGACTTGCGATCTGTAGTTTTAGTTTTGTATAAGGATGAGATTGATTGAACTTAAGATTATAGATGAAGAGTTTAAATCTTACAAAGATTAATTTTTTATATAATCATCCGTGATAAATAGAGGATAAAATTTTTAACCGTCTGCTATAATTATAACAAAGATGTAAACTTTATAAACATTATAAAACAACCATTAGAATATGGGGTCAAGATCGATACCTTACCATTTAATAAGAGGACGAGAATAATTATGTGAAACGTCATAGATAAGGTTACATTAAAAAAGTTTATATTGTCAGAAGCACTAAGAAGGTTACATTAGAAACTGTGCCGTTTTTTAAATAAATAAATGTTTAATTAACTAATGAGACAAACCTCACACTTCATTACATGCGAAAAAATTTGGGTAATTTTTGAACCGGCCAGATTTTACACACACAATGTTTTTGTTTCAAAAGAAATATATTTACTTAAGAAGTTATATGAAATTTAATCATGTAATTTGTTTTAATAGTGAAATTACAGTGTAACCTTGGTTAAATCTGTGCCTATAGATCTTTAGTAATATAAAACTTATAAAATGAATTAATTATAGAGGATTTTCGATCACTATGCGATATATAATTGTGTATTATTGATTTTCGAGCAACAATAGCAAATGGATACTCCGGAAGGATTGACATTAAACATAGCTAAGCTAGCGACAAGTGGTTTCTACTGAGATAAATTTTGTTGCAAGAAACTATGAAACTTGGTTACCATTTGATTAATTATTAAAACATGAACTACCCAACAAACTTTAAGTGATTCGGGCTAACAATAAGGGTTTCTCGGTCAATTCAACTAATTTCATTGAGATATTTGGATAAGTAATGGCGGAAAGTTTTAATTACTTGATATAACAAGATTAGTAGACTTCCTTTGAAAGCATATTCATATTTCAAAGTTTTGCATGGTTTCATTGCAGTTACTTTTGGAAATTACGTTGAGTCTTCATTATTTTTATTTATTAAGGGCACTAACAATATACATATATAACATTTACAATACAAATAACATAAAGTAGGACACATTTACTTAGACATGTTATACATACAAATGAAAATTTAATCAATAAAGGAAAATTAAATAAAGGTGCAGTTAAATCATAGAAGTTAGGGAGGATTCACCAAAGCAATGAGCTTTTTTTTACACCGGATATGTGTCACGAAATATATCGATGCCAGTAGGGGGCATGCCACTGTGGTGACGATCCGTCCTCAACTGGAACAATGGCTTTCCAGGGAGCACGGCACGCTTTTCTATACATCGGTGCAGGTTCTGACCGGACATGGGTGCTTTGGAAAGTTCTTGCACCAAATTGGCCGGGAGGAGTCACCCGCTTGTAACTGTGGCAGACTTTGCAGCCTGGGGACCTCAGCGTCACCTCCTGGTCGCGTTGATCGGCGGCAACCTCTCAATGGGGAGCATTATAGGCACGATGCTCTCCATTGATAGATGGTGGGCTGAAGTGGCCTTCTTTTACGAGACGGCAGTCTCGCTCAAGGAAGCCCACGAGAGAGAGAGAGAGGGAGAATGCTGTGGATGTTCCCGCTCACCGCCGAAGGAGGCGGAATACAAGGCGGCGTATGTTTGCGCACCTCCTTCCGCCTCCGTGTGTCCTCTGTGTGACTCATCCGGGACACCAGGATTAAATGCGAATACTGAAAACCTGGTACCTCATTAATGTATGAAGAGGGTTCCGCTGAGTTTTAGTGGGTATTGCGAGCCCTACCATCGCCGAGTCTCACACTCCTGACTGGTTTTCGGTAAGTTAGTGTGTAACTTGCATTTCCCAGCGACTAAAAAAAGATAATGCACGAAATAATCTGTAATACTCGTCACTTATGCGAACTAGAGGAGATTGTTTACCGAGGTGCTTTCTGGTGAAAGGTGTGTAAGTTGTAGTTTTTATACAGTATCGTAGATATTTGTATGAGATTGGAAGGGATATCTGCTCAGCTAGGTTTCTGCTCTTTACCTTGTTATGTAGTAGTAAATAAGTATAGCAGCCCATTAACTTTCCACTGCTAGGCACAGGCTTCCTCACTCCAAGGAGCGAGGGTTTTTAGAGCATAGACACACCACGCTGCTCCACTGCGGATTGGCAGGCATAGTACAAAAGTAGTTCCTTCACTCTCATAGTCCGATGTGACGGGTTTCCGACACGACCGGAGAGAGGTCAGGCGCAGGACCGACGGCTTAATGTGCTCTCCAAGACACGTGTTATGTAGTATTTTGTGTAAAAAACATTGATGAAGGATTTCTCGTCTGCTGCAAAGAAATAACATTTAAAAGTCTTACAATCTTTGTTTATAAGGTTGTCTATGTACTATACCGATGGCATCATATGTTATATGATGGAATCCAGGTGACACTGGCAAACTCCAGACAGCTCCTAACAATATCATTAAACAGAACAATTTCTGTTTGAGTAATGTCATTTTGCCTTTCTATTAGACAAATAATAAAAAAATTTCAATTCCTACTATTATCTCACGCTCCGTCTTTATAATTCATTCAGTCTTGTACATTTTCTTTGAAAACATGTAAAAGATCATACTTGATATTTGCAGTTGTTCCAAATTTTAATTTATTAAATTTGTTTTGCAAAAATATGTCCAGCGCTATAAAATTTAAATTTTGTCTAACTATAATAAGTTTAAGAATGAGTTTACTTTCTATATAAAAGGTTCAAGATGGCGTACAAATTATTAGTTTTATTTTATATATAGTAATTAAACAGCAGCTCGTTAACATCCCACTGTTGAGCAGAAGCCAGCTCACTCATAAGAGGCTTTTAGAGCGTAGACCCACCACGCTGCTCCATTGCGGGTTGGCATTTTTTATATCACTTGTTTTACTAACGTTGTATTTAGTTGTTTTAAAATTACTTGAAATATTGTTCTAATTAAATGACTACTGTACTAATTAAATTTCGCGACTTCGTCTGCGTTGAACTTTTTTTTCATAGGTTTGAATGGGTAGCATTTTCATTAATATCGGCAAATTGCTCTACAAATAAAAAATATACCCAAAAATACCTAATGAGTTATTGGCTGTGTATTACTGCAAAGCTTGTAGTCCTTTTTCAGGCTCTAGATTATCGTTGTACCAAAATTCAATTCAATTTCGTAAAAGCCTTTCTTAGCTGACCTCTACTCGGCAAAAGGAATATTCCTACCAAATATCAAGTCTCTACGCCTTTTCGTTCCAGAGATATCGTGATGAGTCAATAGATATCTGGATATCTCTTTTATATATACGAATAAGTAGGTATGTATGTATATAAGTAATAATTTAAACGTCGTCGTCGTCGTCGCAATATTAAATAATTACGAATTAATAAACAACTATTGTCCTATCTTTTTTTGATTACTTAACGTAAATAAGATCGTACTTCAATACATCTTTTCATAATAAAATTTTTCTTATTAGCACAAAATTCTAGTTCTTACAAACAATTGCAAAAGAATGTGACTGTAATGTTTCAATTACGACTGTTGCAAAATATAATAGCATAATTAAGTTAAGAAAATATAATTAAGAAAACTAAAGGCTCCATTACGAATGGCCGTAGAAAACTGAAGGTGAATAACATTTTTTTTTTCATAATTTCTTATAGTAAGAACAGTAGTTTGAAATGATATACTACGAATACACAAGAAAGTAGTAATTACAAGTGAGTGCAGCTTTCAACTCACTTTGAAGATGGATCGATTAAATATTTGATTAGATAAGAAAAAGCGAAATTAGAGAGTTGTTAGTGTCTGCTGAAATAATTTTTAAAGTAGTCTTGTTTATGTTTTATGTATAAATCACCAATTGAAATACAAAACTACTAAATAAAAAACAAAAAACCGCCTACATTATTATGATGTATATGTATTTCACTGCAATTATTGCTATTCAACTATTGAAGGGACGTAACATAAATAAATTTTCTTTTATAAAAAAGAACCGCCTTCAAAACAAAATATACCAAATAAATTGNTTTTATTTATTTTTCAATTTCTAACGTGTATATCTAAAAAAACGTGTTGCTCATATGAGACAGCACCGCTTAAACGAAACAACTTTATCGAACTTATCGAACCTACTACCTCATACGCTACAACCAGTCTTTTATATGGTAATCAGTCTCACGACTTATACGCAAAAGTCTCCCCCTCCACTCGGCTTCACACATAACACACCTTAAGTAAATATTGCAATGCAACAACAAACGTAAACTCATTCCAATTTGGCTACAGAAAGTTATTTATACTGCCACAAATTGCAGCCTTACTGTAAACCGTTGAGGAGTTCCATTGATCATCATATTTAATTACGTCAATTTCTTGACTATAACTACGTTACGGTTGGTGACTCAAATATCCGGATAGCCTATAAAAGATTCGGCGAGTACCGTTAATTTTCTTCTTAAAATGGAAGAGTTCCGTTACTTTGTCATGGATCCCATTATCAAAACCTAACCAAACTATCATCAACCAATCTTTTCTTTCCTATAAAAAACGAAAAATGTTACTTAATTATATTTCTTCCATACGGAAACAAATCAGGATTTATATATAGGAATTGGTTCTACAACTGTTGCTATGGATATGAAATTGAATTTAAATTGCGTGAAGATACATTCGGCTTATATACGATATTAGCTGAGCCCGCAAAATCGTCTGTTTGGAATGTTTTTTTAGTAGCAATTTCATTAAGTTAGACAAATTGTTTTACAAATAAGAAACATACGCGGGTATGTGTCTTATTGCCGTTTGAGGGTGGAATTTCCTAAAATTTACTTTTGATAGATTCCATTATGTAAAAAAAATAATGTCCAAGTTTTACATACCATAAAAATATAGTTTATTGTAATTGTAAATGTGAAATGTGTTTGAATTAGTTTTTAATTTGAAAATTTGAATTTTTTTAATTAACGCCCCCGCAACTCCCCTTGCGGGTGGAATTTCATAAAATCCGTTCTTAGCTGACCTCTACTCGGCAAAAGGAATATTCCAACCAAATTTCAAGTCTCAACGCCTTATGGTTCCAGAGATATCGTTGTGAGTCAATAAATACCTGGATATCTCTAATATATATATATATATATATACAAGCTGAACCCGCGACTTCGTCTGCGTTGAATGTTTTTTTTTAAATTTCATTTTCATTAATTTAGGCAAATTGCTTTGCAAATAAAAACATACCCGCACTGGCCTCTAAGGGTGGAATGTCCTAAAATTTAGATAGATTCCATTATGAAAAAAAATCTGACCAAGTTCTATATACTATAAAAAATATAGTTTGTAAATGTGAAGTTTTTTAATGTAAAAATTAGATTATTTTTATTAACACCGCCGCAACCCCCCCTTACGGGTGGAGTTTCATAAAATCCGTTCTTAGCTGACCTCTACTCGGCAAAAGGAATATTCCTACCAAATTTCAAGTCTCTACATTATGGTTACAGAAATATCGTGTAATATATAGTAAATTAAATTCTTATCAAATTATCACGTCCCTACTAGACAGTACCATTAACTGAACTGTTAGATGAGTTTAAGGCCAAGCTACAATCACCATTAACGATTATCAAATACTTTCAAATCTATAATCACGTAAAAACAAAGCAAATATNAATTTAGGCAAATTGCTTTGCAAATAAAAAACATACCCGCACTAGCCTTTGAGGGTGGAATGTCCTTAAATTTAGATAGATTCCATTATGAAAAAAAAATCTGACCAAGTTCTACATACTATAAAAAATAAGGTTGGTAAATGTGAAGATTTTTATAATGTAAAACCGCTGCAACCTATCTTGCGGGTGGAAATTCGCAAAATTCGTTCGTAGCTGACCTCTACTCGGCAAAAGGAATATTCCTACCAAATTTCAAGTCTCTACGCCTTATGGTTACAGGAATATCGTGTTATATATAGTAAATTAAATTCTTATCAAATTATCACGTCCCTACTAGACAGTACCATTAACTGAACTGTTAGATGAGTTTAAGGCCAAGCTACAATCACCATTAACGATTATCAAATACTTTCAAATCTATAATCACGTAAAAACAAAGCAAATATAAAAATATGTACTGCAAATAATTTTCGTAACGCACACTGACGAAAGTGTATAAACGGATCATCGCAATGTTATGCGCGACTGCCCATAGTTTACTTTAGTTTTTTATTTGCTGCTATTTCATAAGCAATTTTGCCGTGACCTAGGTTTGTATAGTAGAAATACATTCTGGTTAAATAAACATATTTAATAACCACATGACCGTTTGAAATATACGCTTTAGATGTAATTTGTTTACCGCAATTACGCCAAAGTATTTAAGGGGACCGCCAAAAACTCTCTCCTCCGTGAATGATACATAGGTAACAAATAAATAAACTTATTCGCTTAATTGTTTTTTAAAATTCATGATATTACCATTCCGGTGAAAGCCGTGGGGTAACTTGCATATACTGGGGATTCAGGGATATGTGTAGCTTGCCAACCAATTTTTTAGCATGGTGGGTTTGTGCCTCAGCCTTTTGACGGCTTCGTTGGCGCAGTGTTGCGAGCATTCGCTTTGCTAACGGACGCCCTGGGTTTGATCCCTGGTAGAGCGAATTTAGAAAATTGTTTTTCTAATTTGTCTGAGTCTGGTCTGGTGGGAGGCTTCGGCTGTGGCTAGTTACCACCCTACCAGCAAAAAGAAATATGAGCTAAGTCACTAGTCGCAGGCCCAGTTATAAGGGTCGCTACAATTTTGTTTACATTAAAATTTTGAAATTTGTTGTATCTATTGAATGGAATGTTCGATTTTAATAATTTAAAAAGTTTTTACGGATATTGAAACGGATTTTATTAAAATCATTTAATAGGATAAGGATTAATACAGAAGTATTAATAATATGGTTTGATTATTGCGGAAACTTTATAAATTTTTTATATGTAAAAAAGTAGTTTTAGTGTCGTAACTACGGTAGTTGGACATATGATATCAGGGACTTTTTTGTAGACCTATAATATTGTACAACACTTTTTTGTTCTATCATTAATAATTACCGCAGCGCACACGGTAACAATTTTTTTTTTTTTTTTGAAAGTAATGTAGCCTATGTCATTCAGTGAATATACATCTTTATAATGGTGAAAAAAATTTGAAATCGGTCCAGTAGTTTATGTGTGAAAACGTTATACAAAACACAAATGTTTCCTGTTTATCTGTTACATACAAAACCCAAATGTTTCCTGTTTATAATGTTAGTCAAGATTAAGTAAAGGTATAAGTAATAATGGTTAATTAAAAGAAAGCTCCCTAGAAATTTTGATTTTTCTATACACATTACCAATTCTCGATATATTTCGAGCAATTTACACAAAACTTTTGCAAATTATATACTTAAACCTTCCTCAAGAATCACTCTATCTATTGGTGGAAATCGCATGAAAATCTGTATAGTAATTTGTAAGGTTATCAGGCACAGATACAGGCAGATGCAGCAAAGGGACTTTGTTGTATAAATTGTGAAGAAATATGTATATACAGAATGATGCAGACCAATCGTTTTAACAGTTGTTTTCATTAGCACCCGATATTTTTATTTAGATTTCGATTCGAACATTCCAATATCATACTCAATTACTTTTCCCATTTATTTTTATTTTTCCCAATATTTTTATTGTTATTATTCAACAAATCAATAATTATTAAAATTGGTGCAAATTTTCTTCAGTTATAAATGGTGTAACGCCACTTTATTTTATATATATACAGATATTGTTGTACCACATGCTAAAACAAATCTTGGTAGTCACTCTCCCATACCCCGTATCACACGGCAATACAATAAACTTTCTGACGAGCTAGACCTTTTTAAAGACTCATATAGCCACTTCCGGAATCGAGTTACGGAATTGTTGAGGGATGCGAGGGTTTCTGACTATAAGCATAAATAGCCATTTATTTTTCAATTCTAATTTTTTTTTTAATTTTTATATTTTTTCAATTTTTTTCAATTTTAATTTTTTTTTAAACTTCTTAAATTTTTATATAATCTGTAATAATATATAATTTTATTGTATTTTTAGACTAATTTAATATTAACTCATGTTGTGGCTACCTTAAAAAGTTGCACACTTCAACAATTTATAGATGTAAGTTTTTTTTTTATATTTTAAGACATTAAGTGTAGTAACTACTGGTGGTCCTTAAATAAATAAATATCTTTATTAACGGATACTTAAACGATAATGCACGATTGTGTAAATGTGAATAAATTAAAACTTTAATTTGCTAGAAAAGAATCTTGATGAACATAATTCACGTACTTTTCGCTATCGCAATAATCTACATATTGCATTAATTTCTATTGCTTACTTCATTTCGTTACGGTCTCTGTACAAGAAGTCTATTTCCTACGTTGGTTTTGACGTAAAATTGAGATGAGTGTAATTTATATGTTGTACTGGCTGTTCCCGCCATGTTACCCGCGTTGTTATCAATCCTGTGGGATTATGGGGTAATACGAAGTTAGTGACTGTCAACATTCCGAAAGTAGACACTTTGCTGAATTTGAAATCAATCTTGAAATCTATGAAGATCTCGTGTGTGTGTGTGAGAAGATGAACCCATCTTCAAATTACTGCCTTTATAATGTCTCTGGTTTAAGGCACGTATGTTTCTTGGGCCTGGAATGCTGTTGCCACCTTCTGCAAAACTATCATTTCGCTAAAGGAGGCACGGCAAAGAGAGAGGGCGAATGCAGCTGAAGCACAGCACCCCGGACGGAGGGGAATAGGAAACAGGAGACGGAGGTTTATCCAACTCCTCCCCTTGAAGCGCACTTTTGAGCCGGCTTCATTCGAAGGGGACAGAGTGGAATGCCACAACGAACCACTGGTCCTTCCATTCTCAAATGACGAGGGCTCCGCTTGGTTTTAGTGGGTATTCTGGTACTACCGGCGAGTCCCACACTCCCGTCTGTCTCACAGGCGGGGTGCGTAGATGCATTTTCCAGTGACAAAGCAAAAACAAAAAAACGTATATTGCTTAGTTTAAAAGCCCTCTCTCCTATGAGTATAGAGGCCTGTGAAGAGACCTGTGACCAGGAGTGGGACATTAATGGGCTACAACTTACTCATAGATACTCACAATCAATGGCGTTAAAAATCGATAA
The DNA here is from genome assembly GCA_015832385.1 of Elymnias hypermnestra. Classification (NCBI taxonomy): domain Eukaryota; kingdom Metazoa; phylum Arthropoda; class Insecta; order Lepidoptera; family Nymphalidae; genus Elymnias; species Elymnias hypermnestra. The sequence continues at coordinate 2,361,638 of JACTOM010000021.1, read as the reverse complement.
AATAAATTTAATTCTAGACTTCTATTTAGACGGCTTCAATGGCGTAGTGACGTAAGTATTTCTTTTGCTAGAACAGAGCCTAGATTCAATTCTCAACTGGTCTAGTTAATTATAATTTCTATTTTGTCTAACTATAGATTATTATAAGCCTTTGGCCAATTGCCGTTCTACCAGCGAAAACGTGACGGCGAGCAATATAAGTGGATAACAACAAAATGTGCTTATTTTATTGCTGACAGGGTTAGTGCTTGACCGTGATAATACCTGATAATAAGTGGTGATACAGTCTTAGGTGGAAGCGCGGTTACCTGGTAAGAAGCAATCACTTCTTATGGTTTCTATACAGCATTGTACCGGAACACAAATCCACCACAAAACCACCATCAAACACCACCACCATCAAACACGAAGCCACCCACCAGCCCAGATTCGGACAAATTAAAAAATGCGAATCCAGTACCTCTGCTAGCAAAGCGAGTACTCGTACCACTGCCCCAGCGAAATCCTCAAAAGTTAAACCTCTTTCCAGTTTACTACGCTTCCATCTCGGCCTATATCATCACTTAACATAAGGTAAGATCACATTCAAGCACTAATTTATCAGCAATAAAAACACATACAATTGTAAATGTTCCAAAGAATTATACTCTGCGACTATTTACTTGGATAAACAGGTGAATGCGTTTGTAAAGATATAAACAAGATAGCAATTTAATTGTTTTCTACTAGATACTGTCAAAATTAAATAAGTAACATCTATAAACCTGTTTGGTTAAGAATTAATAGGATAGTAAAGGGTAACAGATAGACAAAGTTTAGGCCCTGTCTGCCCCTACCATTGAAGGATATTGCAACAGTTGGACACTTACCAGCAAAGTGCGTCCAGTCGCTAGATTCACGCAAAATGCGGTGGCTTGTGGTGATTTGTGCTGTGAATATTGTATTAGCTGAAAATGGATCAAGTCCTGGTAAGAACATATTATGCACTTTATTATAAACATACAATAATATTGCGAGGTCTCCTGAAGTCAATCTTCTTAACGTAAATATATCAATGGTGCAAACAAAGTAATTTATATTGCAATTTGTATTAGCTGCATTCTCCTGTTATATTGACTGCGTATAAACTTCTTTTTTTTACATTTTGAAGTGAAGCTACTTTAGGCGCATGAGGGTAATTTTTTTACGAATGATACGCGTGATTAGCGTCATGAATATGTGCAGCGCTTTTTATGCTAATTAGTTTGAAGATTAAGTAGTTTTAATATTTATAAATAACATGTGGCATTTTAATTTAGTCGTATAATCATTTAATATACTATTTCTCATGAAATATAAAATAATATTTCATAAATTCTTTTAAATTTAATAAAAGTTAATAATTTCTAATATTGACTAAAACACGTGACATTTTTATTTACAAATCGTCATTTGAGATTTCTATAAATTACTTTTATTAATTTTTGACACTTAAACTAATAAAACTACTAAAATATCTTCTATTTCCCTCCCTCTAAGTCTCGTAAACCTAAAGTTTTAAATTTGTATAAGTATAAACAAAGGTTAAAAATTACTATACCAAAGAAGTTTCACTTCTGACATGTGTACTTTGTTCGTACAAATTCGCACTTTTAATTCAATCTCATTTGTCTAGCTAGACCATTGATTTTTAAAAAATTATAAATCTATTAAGACTCGATTCTTAAAAAGCATATTATTACTACAAAAGGTAGATCAGTAATAGGCAAACTTTGATACGCTCTCATAAAATTTAAGTTTTAATACATGACATAGCAACCGTCGAATTATCTTGTTCAAATGTTCAATAGTTATAAAAAACCTTTTTATTCATCAGTTCAAATTTGAATCCAAATTTATTAAATTGTAATGGACGACGCTAAATATTATTACACTTATTAATCAATTTTCTTGTGAATTAATTGATTATTTATAATATTTGCGAGAAAATATGCATCGAAATCTACGGTTCCCTAATTTTAAAGCTCTCATAAAAGGTTTAAAGGTTAATATCTATGTAGTTTTTAAGAAACTTTTGTTGAACGACTTTAACAATGGGCTATTTTTATGTATATTTCGTTATAAGCTGCATTTACTGTACACTGAAGAATCTTTTAATAAAACCGTCCCTGCATACTAAAGTATGAAAGTAATTTTTGTTACGCGTGCTATAGAAATTTGTTGAATGTAGAATATTGTTCATATATATTATAACGTTCAAAGTTTTTTGAATATGAGAGAAATTTACTTTGCTTTAATTATAAATATTGTTCTCATGACCATTTCGATTTCCTTTTTTAATTCGATGTATGACTTATTGGGCTTATTATAAGAGCTAACAACGAATATTTGTGTAATAATACACTGTTTAGTAGAAAATAGTAATGTACTACTACTAATTCTGCTAATAGTAATTAAACAATTATATTAATGCTTATCTTGTTAGCAGAGATTCCGGACAAGTTGAGGAATTATTGTCTTGAATTTTCTCTAGATCTGGCTGATCATAGCTAGTTATCATCAATATCACCCTCAGTTGTGTTACTCCTCAAAAGCTTGGCATACCGATGGACACAACATTTGCAGGACCAATTGAACTAAAAGGCAAAACTGCGTCATTATTTACTATAAAGTGAAATTGCAGTGTAACTTTTTTATGTTGTGTCATCCAGTGGTTGAAAATCATCCACAATTAATTGTAATTATAAGTTACTATTGTCATTTAATCAAAGAGTATGCTTAAAAAATCTTGTTGCAATCATCATCATCAATCATTATTTATATAAAAGTGAGTTCCTATTTCCCTATGTCTCGTCATTACACGGTCACGGCTGGACCAATTTCGATAATTCTTTTGTTTTTTTATTTGTAACAGTGAGATTCGTAAGAAAGAAAACTATTAACAATGTTACACAGAACATTAGAAATGTTAAATTAACATATAGTAACTTTTCTAATGTAACCTCCTTAGTGCATTTGACATATTTGTCAGCGATTTACAAAAGAGTATATATGCGTCTGAGTGTTAAATGCATGGCAGTGTGTGTAATGTTGTTTTTAATAATTAAATGTATTTCTTTCTCTATATAAACTATAAATGTGGAAAATTTCATACTCCTCCATCCGCGCAATTTTCGTAAAAAGATATATAAAATTTTTCCTTGCCTTATTAATATATAAGTTCGACATTATAACAGATAGATATACATATATTAAGTATAAATTCATCTTCACGTAACGTAATTTACTAACTTGGATATGAGTCATTTATCCTACTGTCATTTATCAAATGTTACACAAACGTCATTCTGGAAAGATTGTTTATGACAGCAATGGAAGCCCTTTTTCCAGCTCATTTAATTATTAAATTGATATGAATTGATACTAGTTTTTATAATGGTAATGAATTTACCACCAGCTTAGAACCCTGACTCCACTGAGAAAATACCATCAAAAATCGCTGTAGCTACTACTGTATTAGCGTTTTTTAAATCTATTGACCTTGAATTAAACTCCTGTGCGTGAAACTCGAGTGAAATTCAAACCGTCGTCATTTTGTCCTTCTTATTAAAACACGTGTTTGTGGAAGTTATTGTTTATCTACTTGTTTAATTATCTGAACTCCCGGATAACTACCACCAGCAAAAACGTACCGCCAAACTAAGAGATTTGTGTTCCGGTACGATGCTGTGTAGAAACCGTAAGGGGTATATCGCCTCTTAACAGATTAACGCGCTTCCATCTTAGACTGTATCATCACTTACCATCAGGTGAGATCACAGTCAAGCGATAATCTGTCAGTAATAAAAAAAAACTTATCTCCGAACGGGCTGACACAATCTTGTAAAACATACACTACTTACATTTAAGCTAGATTGTTTATATTGTCCAAAGAAATAGTGACTAAATAAAACGGGAAAATCTATCTGTAAAAGTAATTAGTTAAGGTAGGTTGTTAAAAAAGAACTGATGAATATATGTATGTCTGTTTGCAAAAGCAGTTTTATCATTGCGTTGGGCAGTGAAACAAATTATTCTGCCCTACTTCCTAGTCTTGAGAATGCAATTTATTTCTTAAGACTGCTATCTAAAAAGGGTTTGAAAGAAATTGGTAATGTTATATGACAGAGAAGAAAATTCAATGATATATTACAATCTTAAATAACAGCTTGGAGAAAATGCTCTATATATTATTATTTCACTAAGTTATAGACTTATCATTGCCTTCTCTTAAGGGGCATTAAATTCAGGGCCGATAGTAAACAAACTTTAAGTTTATAATAAACAAAGAGTGATAGCCCAATAAGCTCGGGATAAAATCCTGGGCAGGCAAATACTTAATTGTATCTATATACTATGTACTAAATCATATTGAAATAACGTGCGTATATACGATTTGGAATAACATGAGGGTTCTATTCCTCTCTCCCATTTTTAGTGACAGCATACATAAATTTATTTAGACAATAGTGCCATTGATAGCGTAAACACGAATATACTAATAATTTTCATGGTTATTTGAGGGGAACTGCAAAAGGGAGTGGAGGACAGTGGCCTCTTTCTGCGAAACTGTTATTTTGTTGAAGGAGGCACATGAGAGAAGAGACAGTGAGGACTCTGTAGAAGCCTCTCCTCTGGCGTAAGAGGTTAGAAAACGTAGATTTGTGCTTTCCCTGCCTCCTACCTAAATTTTCCCATGGGAATCTTCCGGAAAACCAGGGTAGATTGCGCTCCTCTAAAGGAGGGGGAGAGTATCACTGGGTGTTAGTAGTATTCTGGCTGCCAGTGATCTCAGACTCCCGATTAAATTTTATGCCTAATCAGGGTGCGTAAAAAAGGTAGTTCGTTTCATTTTTTGATTAAGTTTTTATTTCCTTCTTTAGTTTTCCAGTAAAGTTATGTTATATTTAAAATAGTTAGGTAGAAAATAAATAAATGAGGAGGAGGAGACTGGATCCCAGCAGTGGGACGTTAATAAATTGCCACTTACAAGTTTTGTGTAACATGGTCGCTACTATTTATCCTTGAGTTTTGCAAAGTGTTAATATTTTAGTTTTCACATAGTTAAGCTGGCTTAATTAATTAATTGAATTAATATCTTCTGTTAGTAGAGTATCCGAGTTCGATATATGGGAGAAAAAAAATTAAGAAATTGTACTATATAGGATCCATTAAGTGATAAATGTATATATATATATATATATATATATATATATATATATATATATATATATATACACTTGCCTTACCTTACTATACACTTACCATAAAGTGAGACTACAACCAACCTCTCCTTAAAAAATCATTAATAAACTTCAAAATAATTTAAGTTTCTCCAGAAGATAAGTCGACAATAAGCCGATAAATATGGTTTTGAATATTTGTTGATTGAAAAATTAGCGTGTCCTATTATTTACGTCTAATTCTCTTGAAGAAGCTCCAGGAAATGTATAAAATTTGAAATTTCTTAAAAAATTCCTACAGGTATTGTAAGACAATAATGACACCAAATTTATGAGTACATGGCCAGGTTTGCTAGAACATTTTTTTACAAGTAAACTGAGCGAGGTACGCCCTTAATATTGCATATTTTATGTTAAAATTATATTTAATAGCAACAAAATTCCATTGCACATCACTTTTATTAATAGAGGTTATTATGAAACAACGTCGGCAATGAATACAGTCACTTAATTATTCTCGTTATATAGAATTTATTATGTGTAATAATTTTTACTATTGCGAATTTTAATACATATATAATTTTTTTTCGGTTTCTTGAAACGACTATGCATTATAACGTTCCATATATATTTATATAAATACAAATCTTATATTGATATATTACATTTTTTATTATTTCACTGTCTTTAATTTATTCTTTCTTTATATTGAATTGTAAACAAAATACTTTTTGATTCATCGTCTCAGAATCAAATACATTTATTAAAACTTATAGTAGAGTACATTGGCATTAATAATTTTTTTCAATTATTAATTTATTAATTGAATTTATTTAATGATAAATTATAAAGAGTTTGAAAGCTCACGTGAAATTTAAAGATTTCTTTTCAAGTAACGAGTTTAATCAGTTCTTGCTAGATAGGAAATGGCTTATTTAATATTGATTGTTTCACTTATTGAGTTTCCGATTTCATTTCATTATTTCCTTCATGCAAAAGGTGTCAATTACGCGAATAAGCAATACTATGAGTAACATTCTAAGCGTCTAGTTTACTCGACGGTTTCGCAACCTTTTTATACGGGAAAGGCTGTTTGTTATTGCAGAACTTGCCATCATACATTTTTGTCATTTCTTAATAAGGGAAACGTCAACCACTATTTATTTTGTCTTAAATATTTGTCGTTTATATACATCACTTACGTATAAATAACGCAAATAATCAAGACCTATACTTTCACATAGCATCGTAATAGGCCTCTCATATGAATGAAAGCAAATTTAATACCAACTTGGCTACTTGCTTCCCTCGAGAGATCTGACCCCTAACTGCCTTATTAGTCTAGTGGTTAGTATGTTCGGCCACAATCACGAGGTCCTGGGTTCAAGACCAATTCAAAAAACAAGATTGAACATTCTATTAACACTTTCTCAATATTTGCTCGAAGTTTTGAAGTTGGTAATGTGATCCACCCTCGTGCTTCGGAGAGCAGGTTAAGCCGTTGGCCTGTGCCCGATTTCTCTCCGGTTATGACAGATTTTCGTCACACTGGCCTATGAGAGTGAAGAACTAGAGAGCAATTGTGTACTATGCCTGCCAACCCGCAATTAAGCAGCGTGGTGGATTTATGCTCTAACAACCCTCTCTCCTATGAGTGAGGAGGCCTTTGCCCAGCAGTAGGACGTCAATGGGCTGGTACTTAACTTATGGTTCACCAATTTTATTAGAGATTTATTGATCAACGATTAACAGTTTGCTAATTCTTGAAAATCATTCCTTTAGGCGACAAAATCTAAACATATAATTCTAATCATTTCTGTGACATTATTAACCTTGTCATTTTTAGTTTATCATTAATGAGATTAGTATCTGAAAAATTTTGAATCCATAAGACTAAGTTCTACGCTCACAAACTCTATACTGGGGTTAACTTAGATACTAATAATCTGGGGATTGAATACTCATATAACTAATTAACAATTTAAATTCCACAAATTCTCCCAATTCTATGAATTAAGGATATTGTAGAACAATCTGTTTTTACCCGTTGAAATTTTAAAATGAAGTTAGCCTAAAAATGACACTTTATTATTTTGAGAAAAACAAGATGTTACACAAATATTATTATCTCGTTTTGTACATAATACAGTTTTCGTAGTCGCGAGTGCATTGTAATATTGATTTATTTTTTTGTTCATGATACATATATGTTTGTACGTCAATCTCTTGTACTATAAGTAGGTAACTGGATCTACAGTTAGCAGTAACCATAAATCTATCCGTACGCAAGACTGGTTAGTTGCAACACCCTGTGCTTTACCTAGCTGTGTAATCAGATAATTTGTACTGTATTTAATTCTAAAATAGCTCTACTCTTTATGTACGTAATTTTTCTATACGTGAATATGTAGCTAAAATCTGTATAAGCCGCTGCAACCGGTTTGAAGTTGCAATCAACTTTTATGTTTATTTTCATTATACAATTGGAATTTCCCGTTCTTGCCAAAATTAAGTGATAAAAGGAAGCCTATGTTATTGTGTCAACTATCTCCATATTTACTTGATGAAATTAGTTGTTTTACTAACAGAGGTCCTGAGATTGACTCTAGGCAAAGCAAACGGCGGGGCAGGGGGTGCTAAGAATCTCCGGAAGAGATTCCGCTGCCAACCCCGACGACTTGACCTGGCAACATACAACGCACACACTTTGCGTGTTGCCAGTGATGACCTACGGCTCCGAAACGTGGTCGCTGACTATGGGCCTCACACGAAAGCTCAAAGTCACTCAGCGTGCGATGGAGAGGGCTATGCTCGGAGTTTCTCTACGTGATCAAATCAGAAATGAGGAGATCCGTAGCAGAACCAAAGTCACCGACATAGCCCTACGAATCGCGAACCTGAAGTGGCAATGGGCGGGGCACATAGTCCGACGGACCGATGGACGTTGGGGCCCGAAGGTGCTGGAGTGGCGACCCCGCACCGGGCGGCGCAGTGTAGGGAGACCCCCCACAAGGTGGACCGACGACATAAAGAGGGTCGCCGGTAGCCGCTGGAGCCAGGCGGCGCAAGATCGGGCCTTGTGGACATCATTACGTGAGACCTATGTCCAGCAGTGGACGTCCATCGGTTGAAGCGACGACGACGAAAGCAAATTTATAAAATTACATTTTATAATTTGTCTGAGTCTGTCAAACACAAATTTCTGTTCCGGTACACTGCTATATAGAAACAATACGAGGTAAATAATACTTTTCACCAGATTAACGCACTTCTATGTTAGATAATATTATCACCAACTATTAGATGACAAGCGCTAACCTGTCAGGAATCTACGTATATTCCTTATAGGTTATAACGAATATACATAGAAACAAAAATATTATTATTTACATGTTCAATGATTACAATGCTACAGGCTTTCACCAATACATTACTATCTATTGATAAGAGCTTGTAGCAAAGTAGTAAAATTATTGCAAACGGAAATGCCATATAACGCAATATGAGCGCAAGGATATTGTTTAATAACACACGCATAGGATATTTGTATTTTTGAATCAATATAAATCACGAGACTTGTATCTATTCTATTGTACTGATATGCTACAAGCCAGTTTCATAAGAAAGGCGAAAATACGGCTAAAGATGGTTACTAAGTACGGATTACCCCATATTACCACGGGATAGTGAATAACAAGGGTGACACCAAGAAGTACAGTTCGTCTAAGCTAATGTTATAATGAGGAAAGATTTGTGTTTTGGGATGTATGTAAGTATGTATATTTATTACGTTTTCAGACAAAAACTACAAGACCGATTTGAAAAAAATTTTCACCATAAAAAGTTGCATTTTCACCAAACAACATAGGCTATTTTACTTTCTGGGATAAAATAGAGATTCCTAATAAATTCCGAATAAATATACATCAGTGGGTTAGTGTATTTTTATTAGGAATTGAAAAATCTCAATCAAGAAAATAATGTATCTCAAATCGATCTCCAGAGTGTCAAATGTTGTGTATGGGGAAGTTCTGAGACAATAAAGTATAACAAATAAATCTTTTCTCTAATATTATAAAAGAAAATTTTGTGTTTTTTTTTGTTTTTATTTTTAATAATTAATCAAGTTAAAAATTATTGGATCGATTTAGACAATTCTTTCAATATCTATAGATAATTTCTAAATTGACTTACGTCGGACATTCTACGTAAATGATGTTACGGATTTAAAAATGTATTACTTAGATATATATTGTAAAGTAACATCTGTATATTGAAAGTAATTCAAAACTAAATGAAATATTACTCAAATATTAATAAAAATAAATCTATGGTCCGACTTAGTAGACCTTCCACTGCCACGAGGGTATTGCTAATGTTAAATAAATTGGAACTATGCCTAAAAGAAAGACATTAAATATAAATAGTAAACATAAAACAAACTTAATTAGTCACAAGTAACAACAATGAACTGTCCCACATTTATAATTAATCAATATTTAATATAATATTATTCAGGTAATGAACGATAAATCTTTTAAGTAGAATTTTATGAGGTTTGAATGAGAAGAATGTCGTTTCGCTTATTAGCTGTCGCATTATTAACATATAGGCCTATATGTTAATAATATATTATTTGAGTACTCATATATAATAAGATAGCCATGGCAGCTCAGCATTGAGTAATTATTCAAAGTATTCGTGGGATAAATTACGTGGTGAGATACACGGAATTTATCTGAAAAAATAATTTATATGTCTACGTGTTTTTGAAAATTCATCATTTTGCTTTACGTTACAGGAAAATATCATGAAACCCGAATATATTTAGTGAAATGCTGTATGCAATGCAAAGTAGCATGGTGCACCTATGCTTTAAAAACCCTCGCTCCTTTAAGTGAAAAGGCGGTGCTGAGTAGTGGAACACTGGTTGCTTTTTATCTTTTTGTGATATTTACGTTTGTAATCTGTGTATATTTTTATAGATGCAGTGTTGGAACCCTTCGATTATTACTCTATGCCACCGCTGTCAGAGCTGGACGACTTCGACTTGTGCTTAAGAAAACCAGACGCAGTCTACTGTATCGTAGACTTCGAACTGCTGGAAGATGATACACCGTTATACAACTATATTAAAGTGAGCTTATACGAGTATACAATTAAAAAGAAAGGTAGAGAGAAAAAATTTCTCTTCATGAAGTTTTCCATGTTTTTCTTAAAAAAAAAGGGAAAAAACAGCAGCCCATTAACGTCCCATTGCTGGTCACAGGCCTCCTCACTAATATGAGGGAGGGTTTTTAGATCATAGACCCACCACGCTGCTCCACTAAGGATTGGCAGGCATAGTACAAAAGTGCACTCACTATTCCTTCACTCTCATAGTCCAATGTGGCGGGAATCCGACACGATCAGAGAGATATCAGGCGTAGGACCGACAGCTTAACGTGCTCTCCGAGGCACGGCGGGTGCAGAACACCACCAATTTCCCAACTTCGGGCAAATATTGAGAAAATCTTAATAGAAAACTCAATATAGATTTTTGAATTGGCCCGACCCAGGACTCGAACCTAGGAACTCATGTCTTTAGTCGAACATGCTAACCACTAGACTTATGAGGCAAGATAGATTATTATTAAAAATCTTATGTTAATTTTATGAATGTAATGGAATCTTTGAATTTGAATTTTTAATACTTCTAATTTTTGGAATAACTTACAATTTCAAAGAAAGAGTCAATGAGTCAAAGAAGTTTTACTTAAATTAAAAAAAGAGATCTTAAATGTATTATATATTATCTTATTGGATCGTGATTAAAAATACATTTTGTTGTTCAAAAGTATGTGGGGTGTACATTTACATGCAATCATGGAAACTAAGTATTAAAAAGTAAAATGAATGAACCCACAACTTAGTCGAGAATCCTTTTCTTATAACATAGTTTTCAATAGTTTTAATGTAAATATTTAATAATTATTTACTTACAGAACTTCTCAACGTTCTCGTATAAAAACTATAAACATACAAAGTTACACAGAGGAGTATGTGGATCCCAACATTGTGGGTTAAATCATACCCATGCTAATGTTAGCGAAATCACAACGAATACTTTAAAGGAATGCTTTAATATGACAATTCATCAAAGTTATGGTTTACAGGTATTCTTTTCAAAATACAATACTTCTTACTTAATTATTACTTGTATACAAGAAATGCCTAAAGTTTATAAAATATATAATATGTGTGTCTTTCTTATAAGTTAACAATCTTAGTTTATGTGTCTCTGGTGAAATAAAAATGTTATCAAATACAAAATATTCTTTAGTCAAGTAGGCTCAAAACGCACTTTTAAATCGTTAGTAGTCTTTCCGTTGGTAAAGAATCTACCACCGGTTCGGAAAGTTGAATCCGCTGGGAAGAAACCGGCAAGAAACTCAGCGGTTACTCTTTTAAAGATAGTTCTGTATGTTACACTGTGGAATGTTTTGCTTCTGTGTGGAACTTGAATCAAGTCTAATCATTTTTGTCGCTTAGATTATCTGCAACATTTTAATATGATATAATTAAGTCTTTGATAATATTTCTTAAAATTATGCGGAGGCAAATCTAAAACTGATTGCGGTATCTTATTAAAAGTATGTATGCTCAACCCGACAAGTGATTTCAAAACCTTCTTCACTCGAAAATATGATATTATAAGTTTGTTTTTATTTCTTGTATTAAAATTGTATATTTCAGTTTTTGTTGTGTAAATAAAATTAAGTTGCGTAAAAAAATATTTCATATCAATAGCCGGTGTGTATATATAATAATACGTATGTATTGTAAAGAAATAAGTCAGCTTTTTTAATAGTAATATTTATGTAAGTTTTGGTATAAACTGTATTTTGTATGTTGTGCAATAAATGAAGCGATTAATAATCCTTACATATTACAAAACAAAGTCCTTTGTTGCACCTGTCTGTTTATAAGCGATAAACTCAAATATTACTACATATATTTTCAGATGATTTTCACTAAGCGATAGTGATTATAAAGGAAGAATTATGTGTTTAATTTGTCATAAGTTTGTTTAAATTAATTAAAATTTTACGATAGTTGTTAGAAGTGTCCGAAAAAATCCTTTCATCAAAAGCGCTGCCTATTCTATTAGAGATATAACAAAACAATTTAAAATTATTCCTCTTTTAGAGATCTACAAAAAAGTGTACAATCGTTTACATCTATCTTTTAAGAATAACACACTATACCATTTTATCTAAAAGTAAATGAAGTAGCATCTCATAATATATCATCATTTTATAAATGTAATAAAAAAAGGTGAAGTTAAAAAGAAATATTTAAAATATCTTTATGTTAAAATTGTATAATGATGGTAATGAAATTAAATTATTTAATTATCAGGTAGATTCTTTATCCGTGAGATATTGTAAGACACAGAATGATCACGTGCCAACCGATGTTCTGGATTACGTTATCGGAGCATTACTATTGCTGCTGCTTTTTGTTAATCTCGGGTGTTCCGCATATTATTTCCTATGGCCACCAGAAGATGGAGAAGGTGTGTACTATTTATTTTATTAGTCATACAAATGAAGTTCAAATAATTTACTAACTTCTATTACAATTAACCATGATAACATTATATCGCACCTTAACATGAATACAGAAAAAACAAAAGTAATTAAAGTGTGCCACCAGAAGCAAATGGATGGGTGCCCACAAGGCTGGCAGCGTTACCTCTTTGGGAAGCGATACTTATAAAGCTTTTAACCTCAGGACCCCACGATTCCAATGTCTCCACGCCAAAAGGCACAAATATTCGAGTATATTCGAAAGCAAGGCTCTCAAAGTTTACTAACAATGCAAACATATGATGAATTATTACTAAATAATCTGATGACACTTGATGTTTATACCGTGTTTTTTTAATGTTAATATAATAAATCAAGTTATTTTTTGAAAATAGACGACGTCTGTTGAATATTCCAGTAAAAGTTTTAAAGATTTCTTTCTGTGTAAGGAGTCTAAAAAGTTCTTACTAGAAGATGTAGGAATTGACTTTAAATTCGTTTCTTAATCTCCTAGGTTAAAGTAATTTTCATATTTATAGTAACAGTGTAGATATTGAGAATATAGTTTAAGATGTTTCTTTAATCTCTGGTAGAACTACAGTCTTTTCTGTGGTAGTAGGCGCTTAACTGTAATCTAACTTGACGATAAGGGATGACCTAGTCTAAGATGAAAGCTCACTATCCTGGTAAGACATTTACCTTTTTATTGTTTGGCGGCACGTCTTTATTGTTAATAACCCCTGCCAAAGGTTACCAACTACCCAGATTTACATAATTTAGAAAATATGAGTTCATAAAATTGCCCTGGAAGTTGAACCCGAACAGTTTTACAAACTAGCGAAGCTTAGTACTCGCACTTTTTCCACTTCAGATGTAGCTGTGTTTTTGTGCCATTTAAGTTTTATTAATAAAATGACCTAGGAAACGATGAAAACAGAACTAACGAACCATAAAATAGAATGACATCTAACTAAATTAATATTCTAATTTGTATACATATAAATAATATTACTTTAAATGAAAATAATTCAACATGATGTACGATAAACAAAATTCTTCAAAATATAATAAACTTGAATACCTTGGTCTTTGCATTCCAGCTCATTAATACTTATTTCAAGTTAAATAAACGAAGCAGAGTTATTTTATGAGCAAAGTATTCTTGAACTTTTTACTGAGAAATTATTTCTGTTCCTCTAATTTGATATTCTGGAGTTAATTTTGCAGCTAGAGTTTCGTAAATAAAACTGTTGCCTGATTATATTCAACAATCTGAGGTTCTTCTGAAAAATATCCCTTATATACCTACCTTTTCGATAGTGTTACCCACATACTTTCTGATTCCGTGGGAATATAATGAGATATGATAGTTATCAATCTAATAGTCAATCTAAACTATTCTGGAACACACATAAACACATGAAAATTGGTTCAATTGTCTAAGGGGAGTTAAATTACAATTATCTAGATAGCAGTATATTTTTTAGACAATGATTTACTTAACGATATAGTGAAATAATTATGAACAGTTAGAATAATCAACTAAACTCTCATTATTCAAATGAAAAAGTTATTGACAGAAATTTACAAATCCTATAAGAATTTTCTTTTAATGTTCGTATATATGTATATATTTATCATTACTTTATGTATGTGCAACAATTTTAAACTACATTAACATAAAATGATTACAATTATTCAAGTATACGCAACTATTAAATTTCAATTTTATTCACAAATCAGGGAAATGTGTTACCACGCAATTAATTCTGCGGAAAAATAAATTATTACAAAAGTTTTATTTTTTCAGGAAATCGATTTATGTTGGCTTTCGCTGTGCAAAAGAATTGGAAAGCTTTAAAATACGGAGGCAGTGCTGAAGGTGGAATTTTTAAATGCTTTCAAGCTATGAGGTAATTAAAATTGTCATTTGCTGCCTTTTGGTAAATATTAAAAATTTGCAAAAATTTGAGGATATGATGTGCTCACCCTGAATACATTTCATCCAAAGCCTATATTGCAAGATATTAACTACTTAATGATATCTTTGGTTAGAATTATAAATTCATTTTAATTCTTGCTGTAAACAATTCTTTCATTGAATACTATTTCATCATCATAATGTATAGGAAAATGTGTCGTTTTGAATTATTTTTCAGATTCTATACTATGGTTATGATTCTTGGTCTACATTCTATGATTTTCATTGGTTACGGATATACCGAAAATCCGGAATTTATCGAAAAAGTAAGTAGCAATTAGTTTCTTTTTTTATTGCTGACGCTTGACTGTAATATCACCTGATAGTAAGTGATGATACAGTCTTAGATGAAAGCGCGCTAATCTGGAAAAGAGGCGATATATGTTTAAGTCTGGTCTGGTGGGAGGCTTCGGCCGTGGCTAGTTACCACCCGACCAGCAAAGACGTACCGCCAAACAGAGATATTTGTGTTCCGGTACGATAGCCCACTAGATCAGACTCAGACAAATTAGAAAATAGAATTTTCTAAATTGACCCTACCGGGGATCGAACCCCGGGCGTCTGTCAAGTTTTAGCAGATAATAAATAAAAAAATTACGTTTTATTACGAAATTCAATCAAAATCTTTAAATTACATGGCAAAATAAACATATTAATGGCTGATAATACAGAATATAGATACAGCATCTATAAGATTAGTAATTTTTAGTATTATTTTATGTGAAGTTCGAAAAAAATATGACTAATGTAGATGTTTTAAAACTTTTAATGAGTCTTGTCTTTAAAAAAAAACTTTCCTGCAAGTAAATTGATTGCTAATATAAAAATATGGAAATCCTCCAATTTTAGCTTTTTTTTTTGCAAAGATTAAAATGAAAAAGTGGCACATGTAGAGAATTTAGAGACATTAAAAATTTCTATGATTTGAATACTTCATTTTTTAATTCCAAATACTCATTAATAATATTAACAGTAAACCGCAGACCTAAGTGCAAAAAAGTCGTAGAAAAGAGTCTATTTCTACATAAATTTATTTAAGAATAACAGTGAAAGGGGGCGTTAAAAACCATCTAGAATGAACTTCTCAAACTTTAAGCAATATATAAATATATAGCGAGAGTTTAAACAAATAGAAGTCATTGAAAAAAAAGTACATTTACAACAATTTTAAAAGCACCACATAAATGTTAAAATATTTTTAACTACCTTTACTTGTAGAATAATAACAACGTAACTATATACGATATAATGATATTCTTTACAAGTATAACAAGGTAAAGTATTCTGTCAGCGATAGCCAAGTTTAGATTAAGATCCAACTTTAAAAGTTAACCTCCTTATCGAAGTTTCCCTCTGAATATAAGCTAACACTTTAAAAATAATAGAAAAACTTTCTAATCCGATATATCTTGTACTTGGATCAATGATTAAAACAGTGTCATATGAATTATCGTACAAATCGAGACTAAAAAACTAGGGTGTAGGGGTAGGGTTTGTTCATAATTGAGATAATTTCACCTGACGGTAAGTGATAATACAGCTTAATAAGATGGAATAGTTCTAACCTAGTTAGAGGTATTTTATTTCTAATGCTTACCACACAGCATCTTACCGGAACACAAATCGCTTTACTTGGCTCTACAGCCTTGTTAGTACGATGGTAATTAGCCATTACCGAAGCCTCTCACTAGGTCAGACACAGACAAATTAAATTTGCCCAGGATTTTCGAACCCGGGACGAGCTGCCATTGTGGACGGATACCGGTGTGACACGAGATATTTATACAACATATTCACTTAAGTGGTTTACATTAGTTTCTGAAATTATGATGATAAAAATAGACGTGGATTTACTAAATTAGATTATCATTAAACCATTTCTTAATAATTACTGTACTTTAAAATGCTTTGTTTCAAAAATCTATGAGAAGTCCTTTTTACTTTCATAATCGCATTGCAAAAAAGGTACGATATTTCATACGTCTGTCTTAAACAAACGTGAATTTTAATTAATTAATTAGTATTTGGGAAAGAAACAATTATTTTATACCTAAAAAAACTACATTACAACTAAATACACAAAACACCAGTCAAGACATATAGATAGCTGTAATATATTAGTTTTTTTTATGTAATTTACAACGTATATAAAAGGCGATTAAAAATAATAAGGAAAAAGGTTTTGCACAAAAAAGAACACAATCATTTTATACTAAATACTAAAAATTAATATAGACTACCTTTAAATACACCCATTTTATCGTGCATAATATCAACATGATTACAATTATCATTGTAAATATGACATGCTTGATAAATGAATGTATTTTTGGCATAATTGGTCAAAGGTGCAGGTTCTAAAAGCAATGATTGCTGCCTTACACTTTTGTTCCTGGGACATTTGAAATAAATACTGTTTAAGAGCAATTTGGAGTCAACTACTTTATGAAGAATTTTAAATAAAATAAAAATATTTAAAAATATAAATATAATAAATACCCAAGTTTCATCCCTTTCACATCAAATTAGGTATGTAAGAGGAATCAGTGTACAAAAATATGTAGTCCTAACCCAGTCAGCCAACATATGGTACTTTATTTTTAATAATTGAAAGAAGTCAAATCAAAATATCTTATAACTATTATTTTTCTTTTCCACACACACTAATTCTAATGTACGTCTGATGATGGTACTCAAGAACGACTTAACATCTAAAGTTACGATAGTTCCTTCGCGCCCTGTTCTGAGAAGAGCCCACAACAAACTCAGTCGGGTATTTTGTTTTTGTTACCATCATCATTACAATATCATATTCGTTTAATGTAATTCAATTCAAATTAGAGCAATTTGTTCACTCCCACGCGTTTCTATCGTTTAAGTAATCTTGCAACAAATATAATACGATTTTTCTATCAGCTATCTTTTAACAAAGACTTTGAATTTATTAATTGACATCTCTAAAACGTTTTGTGGGAGTTTATTATAGAAACGTATACAGTTACCCTTAAATGAGTTGTTAATCTTATGCAGCCTGCTAGAATTTATAACAAGTTTGTTTTTGTTTCGTAAGTTATATGATGTACATTCACTCTTTTTATTTAAAGAGTCAATGTTTTTATGTTCGTACAACAAGTTCGTAAGTCTTTTAATATGTATACGCAGTGAACTGTCATTATGTTAACTGCCTTGAATTTGTTTCTTAGCGACTCTCTTGGACCCATATTGTAAATCGCACAAACGACACCTATATCAGCAGTATTGCCCCAAAGTAGAATACCGTATGACATAATGCTGTGAAAATAGCTGAAATATACCAAAGCTGACCCAAATTAATTAAATTCTTTATATTGAGTCACATAAGATAGAAACAGAAGCATATGTATTGTATATAAACATCTTATTTCCGCTTTTATTTATTCAATTGATGTATTCACTGAATAACCTACAAGGGTCTTTTATGATCCAATAAAAAATGGCGTCTGTCAGCGCTAGGGAATGTCTGAAGAAGCGCTGAGGTATTCATATTTATAGAGCTTATTTACACTAAAGACAATAAGGGCGGTCTACCAAATTGTATTTACCTTACTAATATTATAAATGCAAAAGTACCTTTGTCGAGCTTTCACGCCAAAACTACTGAACCGATTTTAATGAAATTTGGTACACCGATAATCTAGGAAGGACAAAATACTATTTACAGATAAATACCGCAAATAGCTCATTAAAGTTTTTATACGTATATGGCTTATTTGTAAAATAATTAGCCTTAGTTATTAAAAAGGTTACCCAAAAACACAATTTCGCGCGGTCCAAGTCTCTTATACTTGAGATTGTGTTCCAGTTCTCCGTGGTTTCTTATTTCTTTCTGTGTCTAATTAACTTTCTATGTCGGTAATAGATTTTGATAGAATCTACTTAAGATGATTTTAAATGAATTGTTATAAGAGATATTTATTTGGATACTGTTTTTTTTTTTTGACGCTGGGAAAGGCATTTACGCACCCCAACCGAAAAGTCATCGGTTGGGAGTGTGGGACTCGCTAGACAAAACCAGAATACCCACTAAAACCCAGCGAAACCGTCTTGATCCTTTAGTGAGGGGCCAGAGGCTCAGAGAAAACATTCCACTCTGGCACCCAGGACGTTTTTGCCTTCACAACTGTGTCAAATTTAAAATAGAGGAAGGAGGCGGGAAAAACCCCGCCCCCGTCTTCCAGGCCAATATTGAGCTACTGTGTTACAATACTCGTATATGATCCCATAATTATATTTTGTTAAGTAAAACTATGAAACGCTAGAGAAATTGATCGACATTTGAAATAAATATTTTTTTTAGGTTATAATAAATGTACCGGTCTTCTTAAACTTTAGATTTACAAAGGCAACAAGAATTAATGCGTCAATAACATATCTCCGATTTGAATAAATCCAGGAGTCTAGATTTTCTAGACAAAATGTCGTTCTACCGTTGATTTGGTTTAAACATTTTATTTAATTGTGAAAGTCTCTCTCTCTCTTACAAAGCAAGTTTTTTGTATTACATAACCATTCTGCTAAGGTTGCGTATTATGTATGTTCTGCGACAATATTGCTGCAATCGTATACGAAGTTCTAAGCATAAATCTAGGTTTTTATGGTACACTTGACAGCTTTTGTTCTATTTATGCGACTTGCGAATATTTGATGAATGCTCTCTAAAAGTTCTTTATTAGATTTTCTTGTGACTTTTTACTTTATAAATGTTAATGTAGGCTTCATAGTTCAACATTTTTATCAGAAGTTTTCAAAGTTATTACAAGTTACCATTTTTGAAAGGTGACTTTAGTGAAGACTTTGCTCTGAAAACGATATATATTTTTTATAATAATTTATGACATACTAATAAATGTTAAGTTATCTCTTTTGTATTTTTTCTCTATACTTGCGAATTATTTTGCGACTAATAAGACGCACCTGACAATACACACATTAATTTGGATATGAATTTCTAAAGAAGCATTCTAATTCAGATTATGATCCGAATTCAATATTAAGAAACGCTGGGTGGACTTAGATTTTGATATTAAATCAAGGACATTAATCGCAAATATTCGCAACAGAAATCTAAGTTCTCCTTTATAAAATAAGTGAAAATAATTGTTAGACATTTACTCTTTATCCACACATGCTTACAAAGTAAAATGTATGACTTGGCTCCAAACGTTAACTTATGAAGACACTGAAAAACTTTTTATAATTTGTAAATGAATAAATTCTATATCCCCGTAAACATTCTAATTAATTCTAACACCCACACACATCTAGATACACACACACACTCATACATAGACATAGAATCTTAATAGTCGTCGCTTCAACCGATGGACGTCGAAATTATTTCCACAATGCCCGATCTTGCGCCGCCTAGCTCCAACGGCTACCGGCGACACTGCGCCGCCCGGTGCGGGGTCGCTACTCTAGCACCTTCAGGCCCCAATGTCCAACGGTCTATCGGACTATGTGCCCCGCCCAATGCCAATTCTGGATCGCGATTCAGATTCGGGAGTGAAACGGACGGGGCATCAACATCAACGGCGAGTACATCACTCATCTGCGGTTTGCCGACGATGTGGTCATTATGGCAGAGACTCTGGAAGATCTTAATGCAATGCTCCATGACCTTAGCAGAGCTTCTCAACAGGTGGGCCTAAAATGAACATGGATAAGACGAAAGTTATGTTCAATATCCATGTTCCGCTCTACACAGTCATCGTTGAGAACTCAGCACTCGAAATTGTTGACGAGTACACAAACAATATTGTTGACGGGACGAAATTGTTGACGGGACACATAGTCCAGCTAGATAGGTCCAATTTCGAGAAGGAGGTCAACCGCCGAATCCTACTCGGTTGGGCAACGTTCGGGAAACTACGGCAAATATTTTCGTCCGACATCCCTGAGTGTCTGAAGACAAAGTTCTTTGAACAGTGCGTGTTGCCAGTGATGACCTACGGCTCCGAAACGTGGTCGCGGACTATTGACCTCATACAAAAGCTCGGTCACTCAGCGTGCGATGGAGAGGGCTATGCTCGGAGTTTCTCTACGTGATCGAATCAGAAATAAAGAGATCCGTAGTAAAACCAAAGTCACCGACATAGTCCTACGAATCGCGAACCTAAAGTGGCAATGGGCGGGGCACATCTTACGAATTAAATACAGTAATATTGTATGAATTTTTTACAAATAGTTTGCGAAGATTTGCCATTGACATCTGCAACGCAATTTTTACTTTTGCACTGTCATAGTTGACTATATTTTAAGATACAATGTAACTTGGTCTATAAATAAATAAATCTCATTTCATATTAATCAATTGCTAACAATTATGTCAAACGCCAAAGTTTTATTATGTCTAATGTCAAAATCATTAAGAAGGTTACATCAGAAAAGTTACTATTGGTGACTTTTTTTTTTTTGTATTTTCTAGGTATCTTTGTTAATTTTTACGTTTATACGAATCTTCTCCTAACTATAATAAACACAACTACAAAACAATTTTTTGTCTTTCTAAATAGTACTAAATAATTTATTTTACTGCTAGCTTACATTATTAGGAAATCTCACTATAATATTATTACATATGGTTAAAGTATTATAATTTTAATTACTACGTAATCTTAGAAGTAAAAGCCACATTATCATGTCCGGGAACTGTTGTAAACGCACGTTGCATTACTTTACGCAACTCTATTAGATTTCATACTCGTAGTATATTTTGCTATGTTAATGTAAAGTTTTTTTACGATAATTATATATATAAGTGAGAATATTCTTGACATTCGTCTTTGATTTAAAAAGCTTTTTTCCTAAGTTCAAACTTTTCTCTCCATACAGCATATAATGGGATAATGTGTCATGTATAGTGTTTTTTTAATATTAGAATAGGCACTACAGCGAGTCACCGAGGATCTAAAATAAAAGTTGTAGGCGTATAAAAGATCCCGAATTCAAATAACTCGACAAAGTTATTGAAACAATTTAGCACGAAAAGTTATTGAAATTTATTTCTTCTTGTTTTGATGTGACTGTCAAAGATATGCCACGAAACAAATTTGGCGTTTATATACTAACATGTAAAAAGTATCAAAAGATGAACTACCTGTTACCAAATTAGATTCTATCCTCTTTGACCATTCGACGAGATCGTAATAAAGCGCTGACTTACATGCAATTTCAAAATCTGAAGAATATATTGACCTTTTACAATCATATAACGACATCTTTAAAGCCAAATACTACCCGAATTCCCTCTTACTTAGTTATATTGTATATTCACTTATTAGAAGAGATCACAATCATCGCTGTATGCAAATATAAATCTTAAGAATTATAATTAATAATCCTTAACAGTCCTATGACAACATCTTTAAAACAAAACGTGAATTACCTCTCCCCAGATTAGAATGTAACTTTTTTTATCCGAAGGATTACATCACAATCAATTGGGCACCTATATCTAATAAATAATATATTAACATTTTACAGTCCTACGACGACTTCTTCAAAGCCCTTCTGTTTAACGCCCGAATTATTGTACAAATCTTCTTCGTGATGGGTGGATTCCTTATGGCGTACAAAATGATTGTATATGCTGAGACTCATCAGTTTACTCTCAGGACAGTTCCCATGGCCATTGTTAATAGGTGGTTCAGGTAAATATATTTATTATGCACTCTTTCCCACCCCGATTACTGACAGTTTTAGAAAGAATTAGCACGAATCATCACTTTTAAATTAAAAATTTCTAAATAACAAGTTAAAAAGTAGCTAAGTAATCATACTCTAATCATTATTATTTATTAGAGTAGAACTTTTAAAGTTATATCAATGCCATCTATTCTAATTTTAATTCAAAAAAGGTTTTTACATCACTTTTGAATCTTCAAACATTGCTATTTCCAAAGCACAATTGATTATAATACCAATGAACGACTTAGAGTCTATAGTTACGGGGATTCCTTTACACCCTATTCTGAGAAGAGTCCATGACAAACTCAATTGGCCTATGTTTAAGTCGGAAAAATTCCAGTATAATAAAAAAAAAACTCGATTGAGTTCATCGAGCACAAAATCAGTTACAGGGAATTTTTACATATTGTATATATCTGGATAGATAGATAGATGGATAGACAGATTGATTATAAAGGTTATTACAATATAAATATAATTCAAATTTTGTATCAAAATAGTTTACTTCATAAAATTTTGTGAGGTTTGAATTTTAAGATGTACATATAAATTGTAGACTTACTTTTTAATTATAATTGTAAAATATATAAGAGATATGTATCTTCCAAACTGTTTTTGATTTATTTATGTGTTATGTATACTGTTTGTTTCCATAATAAAGCTAAATAAAAATACTAGTTGATTAGGTATTGTTTACCTTCCATTGATATTGTTTTCACTCCTATCAGAAGACTAAGATCTTAATGACAGACATTTTTTTAGGTTAATGCCTGCTGTTCTCGTGGTTATGGGTTTAGCCATGACTTGGGTCCCACACTTGGGTTCTGGGCCGATGTGGGATGCAGTTGTTAAACGCGAACGGGATATGTGCCGGAGCAATTGGTGGCAACTAGTAATATTAATGCCGAATCTCTTTCCATTTGAACATCTCTGTTTGCCACAAGCTTGGTTAGTATATTCTCTTTTAATTACATCCATATAACATAAATAAAAAATCAAGAAGCTTTTTATTGAAATCTGAATTAAAATCAAAATACCCTTTATTTAATTATGCACAAAAAGCTCTTTTTAATGTGATTGTGCAAATAAGAAACAGACTCTTGTCTGTTTCACACAATACAATACAATCAATAATCGTTCAATACGCTGTGTGTTCAAAAAGTATCGCGAATTTTGTGTTTTTTCAAAAATTATTTATTTATTCATGAATATCTATTTTGTTCCCTTCAAAGTAATCCCCATGAGATATTATACACTTGTGCCAACGGTTTTTCCAATCTTCGAAGCACTTCAAAAAATCATTTTTTTTTATCTTGTTCAGCTCCTCCTTCGATGCCGTCTTTATCTCGTCAAGAGAAGAGTAACGTCGTCCTTTCATGGGCCTCTTCAGTTTAGGGAACAAGAAAAAGTCACAGGGGGCCAGATCTGGGGAATACGGTGGCTGCGGCATCATTAGTGTGTTGTTTTTGGCCAAAAAGTCGCGCACAAGCAACGATGTGTGAGCAGGGGCGTTATCGTGGTGCAAAAGCCAATTTTTGTTCTTCCACAAATCCGGGCGTTTCTGGCGGATTGCTTCGCGCAAATTGCGCATAACTTGCAGGTAATATTCCTTATTGACCGTTCTTCCCTGTGGCAAGAACTCATGATGCACCACGCCCCTGCAATCAAAGAAAACTGTCAGCAAAACTTTCACATTCGATCGAACTTGGCGCGCTTTTTTCGGTCTTGGTTCGTGCGGCAGCTTCCATTGAGATGATTGAGCTTTGGTTTCCACGTCATAACCATAAACCCACGATTCGTCACCAGTTATGACCCTCTGGAGCAAATTTGGGTCGTCGCGGACAGAGTTTAACATCTCATTAGCAATGTTCATGCGATGCTGTTTTTGGTCACAATTGAGCAATTTTGGTACGAATTTCGCGGCGACCCGTCTCATGCCCAAATCATTGATAAAAATCGAATGGCACGAGCCAATCGATATGTTTAGGTCCTCAGCAACTTCTCTAACGGTGATTCGACGATTGGCCAATACCATTTTCTCCACTTCATTAATTTTTTCGTCTGTTGTTGAAGTGCTCGGGCGTCCGGCACGCTCTTCGTCGTTCACATCTTCTCGGCCTTCTGAGAACATTTTGTACCACCGATAAACGTTGCTTCGGTCCAAGGTAGCTTCTCCGTATGCCACAGTCAACATTCGGAATGCATCCGCGCACTTAATTTCGTTTTTCACACAAAATTTGATACAGGTTCTTTGATCCATTTTTTTGAATAGGTAAAAATCGAAGACGATCCAAAACACGTGCAAGCAAAGCAGCTGTCAACAATTAAATGAACATTCAAAATGGCCGAGCTTGTCGGCATAAGTGAGAGACATGAGTACCAACATAACGCCACAAAAAATTCGAAATTCGAATATACGTAACCCGCGAAAATTCAAAATTCGCGATACTTTTTGAACACACCTCGTATATTAATTTTATCTTATTTCCAATCAAAGGTTTATAATAACATAAATAATATATATATATATTTGTAAGTTTGTTTATAAGGGGGTTCTTTTTTTGTTAAAATTTTTATTTATTTTTTGATTTTTAGTGAATCTGAAGTAAATTAACAAATTTGTTCCAATATGTGTACATCTAAAAACGTGTTGCAATGCAGCAATAAACGTAAGCTCATTGCTATTTGATTACAGATACTTATATTTTCTGCCATAAACCGCACCCTTACTGTAAGCCGTTGAGGAGATCCATTGATCTTCATATTTAACTACGACTAACACTTGACCATACCGATGTTACGGAAGGCAACTCAAATATCTGGATAGCCTTTTTAAAGTCGGTTAATTAAAGAAAGACTTACCATCAAGTGGTTGATCCTATTTTATTTAGAGATAAATGAAACTAAAGATTCTTTACTCGATTGGGTATTTTCACAACTTTTGAATCGTCAAATGTTGTGAAAATTTTCACATTATTGTTTCCAATTTTTGAGTAATATCACACAACAAACTCAGCCGAATCCTTTTTATCATCATTATTACTGTATTATTTAATTTTATTAAAACCAGAGCAATACATTTTTTCTCAGGCTATATTTCTTCCTGAGTTATCTATCAATTTATTATAAATTTTTTCAATTGGCTTTATAATAAAGGTTTTAAATTTATTAAATGACTTCTGTAGAACGTCTTCTAGGAGTTAATTATAGCGATGTAAAATGTTGCCTTTGTTAATTATATGCTAACTGCTAGAATATGTGACAATTTTATTTTTGAATCGTAACTTATTTGGCAAAGTCTTATTTCTGGTGTAAATTAGTCTTGATATTTTGGTACACAACTAAATAATAGATTCATAGATAGATAAATACTTTTCTTCACATGCAATTATTGGAATAATTACAGTAAAACTTAAATAATAGTTTAGGACCAACAGACTATAAGTGAAAGAAGGCAGGTGGTGCGACAAAAAACAAGGAAACCAATTAGAAAGTACTTAATATAGCTGTATAAAATATATAAATAAAAGTAAATTAAATAATATAATGACGAGGTATTTATGTCAAATATTGTAGTCAGGTTTTTCTGTCAAGACAATTTTTATAGCAAAATATTTGGAGGCTGGTTAATATACATATTTAACTCTTTAATAGCAAGTTGAACCATTATTCCTTCTTCCAATCTATCTCCAGGCCTATTGGATAGTCATCTATCATTATCCCTTATGATTATGGGTATAAAGAAATATATAACGCACCTGTGCGGCTTCCCGGAATGGGTTATTACTTTATTGAGAATATTTTAAGCGTCGTGGCTTAATATGTCAGTCTTTTTCTATTACTGACACTGTTAACGTTTGACTGAAATTATATTAGATGGTAATTGATGATACAGTCTAAGATACCATGTAGTGGTGTAAAAAAAGATATAGTGCCTAAAATTGAGAATGGTATGCTTAGATGGTTTGGGCACGTAGAGAGAAGGAAAGAAAGGTGACTGACAAAAAGGATTTATAAGTCTCAAGAGTGAATGGGAAAGTTGGAAGGGGAAGACCAAGACAAACGATCCTGGACCAAATCCAGGACATTTTAAATAAAGGCCAGGTCACGAGTACTCCAAACCAATGAACTTGAATGAGAGGTTTAATGAGAATGAAAGAAGCGAAGGAGATATGCAAGGATCATGGCAAGTGGAAGTGTATGTATATCTAAGATGCAAGAGCGCTAATCTGGTAAAAGGATATTTTTTTTATAGATTTGTTAATTATCAAAGTACTAATTAAAATATAAAGTTTTAAGGGTTCCTACATACCCTGTTCTGAGAAGAATCTACAACTAACTCAATCTTGTGTCTTTTTTGTCAACTCTGTCACAAAGTAATTTTAATTAATTCTATTTAGATTAAGGAAATTAATTGATTTCCTTCCCATCCCATTCGTTTTTTTCTAATAAGTCTATTTCAAATATTCATGATTTAACACAAATAACTATATATTACTTTCTTTGAACATCGCGTTTTAGCATTGTCATAATTACTTTGACATCTCTAATAAGTAAACATTACGGTCGTCAAATCACGTCGCTAAATCAGTTGTCCTCAGATTTAAGAAATTTCGAGTCCAAGGTTTATTTAATAACAAGCTCATGATGTTTACTGCATTGCTCTGTAAATGTTGTAATATTGCGAAAGTTTACACGACATAATGATATTTATCTTAGAATAGACACGTTTAAAAGTTATCATAACAGATGTTTGTACACATTAGCATATATATATTTACAAATTCCCTGGCATAGTGTTTGTTCGCCATGAACTCCAAAATCACCTAGAATAAATTTCATGATTTTCTTCGTTTTGATTTAATTTATAATAAGCTAGCAGTTCCCCGAGGTGTTACCCGCGTAAATCTTTATTCCGTTTGAATAACTGAAATCCCCTTATTAGAACTTACCATAGATTGCCCGTGTCAAGTTAGCTAGACATGGTACGATAGTTCTGTTCTTCATCTCTTTCTATCATATTCATGAAATACGCGTATAAATAACACCAGACAATAGAAAAAACAAAAAATAAATCAGTTCAAAAATGACTGTTACTAACGTGTTTGTGTGTTTGTCGTGAAAGCGTGGCAGACAGAGTTACTTCCGCATTTATAATATTTATAAAACTTAACTGTGAGTCAAATAGCCGTACTTTAAGTTCCACGATTAAATATACACAGGTGAAGCTGTGCAGGTAACTTAGTTATTTATAAATAGATGTCTACGTATGTTGTATGTACGAATTAAATCTACGTATGTTTGTATGATGACATTTTATTTTGAACATTTTTATAATAAACGACGTATAAATCACTATGCTAAAAATAGTTCCAGTTCATGTTTAGTCTGGATTATTTTCTAAGACGATTAATTTACAGCGTGGGATGGCAATTATCCACAGACGATGCCGCTCATCCATCCAGCCCTAGAGATATTTAAAGGAGGTAAATGTCCTAAATTGCCTAGTCTTAAAAAGGAAGGAAAAGGAACTAGGACTAATTTGCCATGATCTGAACTCAACGGGAACTGAAAAAAAAGTTAAATGTGCATGCGTTCATAGTATACATGTCAGAAGTGAAACTTCTTAGGCAAACTTATATTTATGTCTTGTTTATATTTATACCAATCTTAAACTTAAATTTCGAAAATTTAGAGGGAGGGGAAAGAGGAAGATATGTTGGAAATTTAAAAGAAGGTCTCAGCCACGAGATGTCATTATTGTAATTTTTGTGCAATAAATAATGTTTCATTTTTCAATTTTTTTTTCAAATTTAATGAATCGAATTGTAATTAAATAATAAAAGTGTATACAAATAATACATCGAAATCGCAAATGACGAATTGCAAATAAAAATGCCACCTGATTTTTGTCAATGTTAGAATTTATTAATTAAATTTAGTTTTTCATAATTTACAAAAGAGAATTTATGAAATATTTTTATTTTATACTTCCTGAAAATTAGTATATTAAATTATTAAATGACGAGGGTCAAATTTAAATGCTACCTGTAATAAGTAAATATTAACACTACCTAAACTTCAAATGAATTGGCATAAAAACGCTGCACATCTTAGTGACGTAAAGAAGTTTCTCATCAAAAGGATATCTGACTAAGTTGGTTATGGACTTCTCAGGACACAGGGTGCGAAGGATCCCTCGTAACTTTATATTTTAATTCGTTCTTTATTATCATCAGCAATCATACATTGGAATTATTGTTCGGAAAAGCCTATATTTCACGGTTCAAAATTGCTGTGAAGGCCTACTCTCTGTGAGCTCATAATACATACGAGTAAATATAGTAACGAGATCAATATAGCTGTGTCTCCTTTGTCTGCAAAACAAAGGCTTATTTACGTCCCTAATGAAGGCGTCCTAGAAAATCAGTGGCAAAGTAACTAATTTCACGGTAAATGCAAGTGGAAATTACCAAGAGCTCGCATTTAATTGACATAAACGGCCCAAGTTCTGTAATTTCATGTCTAGACATTATTATATTGTGAAATGTTTATTATTGTGCAAAACTTTGCGTATTTGACAACCACAATATTTGATCGTTGCAAGTTCTCTCCTTACAAATATGGGTACTGGGTTTAAGTCCTTACTTTCAGAATCAAGCATACCTATAGAAATGAATATATGACACATTTTCATGTGTTATGTAATAATATGTTTGTATATTAAAAGGGAAACTTCCTCACCTCAAGTTTTTTCGTCCGTCTATTGCATTTCGCATTATAGTCAACAGCTGAGTATAGGTAAAGTGAAAGGAGGTTGATATAGCAGTCTAGGCCATTATCGCGACGCCCATTGCTCGTGTCAGCTGACCCTCTTCAAAAATCCAATATGACAAAGTAAGAAATAGTGTGATGAGAGATCGTTGTGGTATAAAAGAAGATATAGCGACTAAAATTGAGAAAGGTATGGTTAGATGGTTTGGGCACGTCGAAAGAACTAATGAAAGGAGACTGACATAATGGAGTTATGAGTAAAGAGCGAATGGGAAGATCAAGGTGAACGTAATTGGATCAAATCCAGGACATTTTAGATAAGGACGAGGTCAAGAGTACTCTAAACCAATGAAACGTGTATAAAAGGTTTAATGAGAATGAAAGAAGCGAAGGATATATGCAAGGATCGTGGCAAGTGGGAGGACGTGGTCTCTGGACCACTATGGGAATGAGGCGTGATCCTATGTATGTATGGCTGGGCTAATTTTGTGCAAATTGTTTGTGGGTCTTCAGATGCATCTGGGAATGGTTTAGATTAACAATTCGATCCGATAAACATCGAATTTACCCACAACTCCGCGGGATCATGAGATACGCGGGTGACACTGCCGGGGACAATTAATAAATTAAGTAAAGCCATCTAGTAATTACCTACATCAATTAAATAGAAAAAACTAACTTTATAAATTTTAACAGAAGGCGCTGTTAAATTTTTCGTAAGTACGGTTATTTAAATTTAATTAATCAACGTTTTATAAAACTGTATTAAGCGCTATTTGTGATTTTCTTTTAATTGTGATGGAAAGTGAAGATATGGTTTAAGATAAAAGGAAGGGAACCCATCTGGTAAGATGTAATTTTAAGGTTCTTTTAACTTTTAAGGTTCTACACAGCCGTATTTAGCCATGACCGAAGCCTCCCTGTTCAGACTGAGACGAATTAGGAAATACAATTTTCTAAATTTATCAAATATATTTTACGATGGAATAATTTGAAATTCTTCAAGAACATGTGAACTAATTAAGAATTTAATTACGTATTTACTTTTACAGGTATTTAGGAACTGACACTCAACTATTTTTCATCACTTTGATTGTCCTGCTTACTATGTGGAAGTGGCCAAAGTCAGGAGTTCCCATACTATCGATTGTCATG
The DNA here is from genome assembly GCA_015832385.1 of Elymnias hypermnestra. NCBI lineage: Eukaryota > Metazoa > Arthropoda > Insecta > Lepidoptera > Nymphalidae > Elymnias > Elymnias hypermnestra. Next base: position 2,331,228 of record JACTOM010000021.1, on the reverse strand, counting down.
ATTGTCAGCCTCCTCATCCCGTTCTTACAGAGTTACTTCATGAATCTATTACCAATCAGAGTCAGCATTTTCCCAGAGTAAGTAAGATCAATACATAGACATTTATAGACAAGTTTATTCCATTTAAATGTAGCAATCTTTTAATAGTAAAGACAATATAAACTTTAAAAAAATATTAAAGTGGGATATATCAATATTAATAACATTAAGTTAGTTAAACGAAAATATGATGCTACGAAATCTGGATATAGACTCGAATTTATTTCAGTAAAGTTTCTCATGTTGTTTATTGTTTTGACAATTATTGTGTTAACTTGACATATAATATAATGAACTTGGTGTCATTTTAATTCACACCAACTGCATCCCGTGGGACAATGAGAAATCAGTGCTTAAAACCCGTCTACACTTTCGTAAATATTAAGTTAATTGGGAATTATTTTTAACATCTCGTGAATTGTAAGAAAGTAGCTTTAGTGGTTCAAAACCATCCTCAAATTATCGCTGCTCATTACCGCTTGACTGTAATCATACCTGATGATACTGTCTCAGATGGAAGCGCGCTAATCTGATAAGAGATAATTAACCTCTTATGGTTTTTTACCGAAGCACCAACAAGCACATTGGATTGCTTTAAATGGATGTTTTCAAAATCTATAACATTTTAATGTCTTATAATATATGTAATAAAATGTTATGAAAAAAATCTTCATAACATTTATGCCAAATGTTCGAAAACTGAAGTTTATCGCATTTCCTTAATAAAATCCCATATATAAACTTGGATTATTATAGTGAACCCTGATATAATCAGGGAGAAGTTTCGGTAGCAATATACATTTCAAAGTTACGGTGAGCGTTCTCATAAAGACAAAGCATATTCCCTTACAAACTATTAAGGCTATATTTTATGCTGGCTATTTTCTACAGTTCAATCGCATAATTCCAAATCCCGTGGAATTATGGCGAACTCAGTCTAGTGGCTAGCATGTAAGATTACAGAGATGAGGTCCTACGTTCAAGTCCCGGGTCGGGCCAATTAAAAAATCGATATTGAGTTTTCTGTTAAGATTTTCTCAATATTTGGCCGAAGTTGGGAAGTTGGTGGTGTGCTCCACCCCTGTGCTCCTGAGAGCACGTTAACTCGTTCATTCTGCGCCTGATCTATCTGCAGTCGTGTTGAATTTCCATCACATCGGACTATGAGAGTGAAGGAAGAAAAAGTGCATTTCTAAAAACCATCTCTCATATGAATGAGGAAGCCTGTGCCCAGCAGTGGGTCGTTTATGGGCTGCTACTTACTTTACTTACAGTTTATGGATTCAAGGATATCACACCGCTATGGTAAAGCACGATTGGGTTTACGTAGTAATAACTAAAACGCGTAATAATGCTTGTATTCGTAAATAAAATAAACAAGTATAAAAAATTAAACTACATAAAAAATTAAAGTCGATCGAAAAAAGCATTATATAGACAGAATTTCACCTTTAGTTTTCGTTAGATGGCGCTGTACAATATAACGCTAAAAAATTGTAACTAAATGCTATTTTAAGAATATTGTGTTAACTTCTACTTTGAAAAATGTATTTCAATCTGAGTGAAGGAATAAAAATGAATTTTCAAGGAGAGTGTGAGCTAGTGCAGCGATTGAAAAATATATTATTAATGAAAATAACGATTTGTATACTATAATATTTCCCTAACTTTTTAAAGATGTAATACTTTCATACTGAAAGCACAAACAAGGTTCTTATAAAATTTTCCATGAATATCGATAAAATTAGCCCAAGCTTATTGATTAGTTTTACCAGCATATTGTCTGTAAAACTAAATATCACACTCTCGTTGATATAATTTGTAAAATTATATCTACAAGAGATACTGAAACCCACTAACATTATAAATGCGAGAGCAATAAAAAATTAATGAAAAAATCTATAAGAATGGATGGATGTTTGTTATTCTTTCACAACAAAAATTTTGGAAGCATTTTTGATGACATTTCACAATTGAATAAACTCCACAAAATATTGTGATAATTTTGTTACCAATAAATCTCCACTTATATCATATAAAATAGTTTTCAATTGTTTATGTAAATGAATTCAAGATTGTGTTGTTGTGATTTAACTATAACGTAAGAGTTGACAAATTCTTAGAAAGCAATGTACTAAATGTTAATATAATAAATTATCATACATTTAGAAGTAATATCTTCATAGGAAAGCATCAAATCTTTAGTAAATTAGTAAGCAAATAAGTAAAGCTTATTCTAACAATCAAGTTTAAAATGAATATTACTTGTGTTTCGTCTATAAAAATCTTGGTCAAACTGTCAATGTTAAAGAAATATATTATAATTTTGAGCTTCCACTCTCTTCTCACACTTTTAAGACAATTCATAGTGAACTACATTTAATGGTAACAAAGTTTTTTCAAGTATTATTCGTAAATTATATTTATTTAGTGAAAAATTGTACAGCGCCACCTATTTAAAGCTCACTTGAAATGTTTAAAAGTTTCTATGTAATGTAACGACTTTAATCCTTTTTTATTATTTATTTAATTTTATATCTAGATCCATAAGAGATATTTTCGGATACAATGATACCTTCTACCATGCCTACGTGTCTGCGCAAGGAAACTGGGCTGGTTATCACCTCGGAGTCCTCACAGCCTGGTTTTACCACAAAGCGCAGACTAAAAAATGGGATTTGGGTGAATCTTGGGTAAGTTAATTTCAACATCATAGAATGCAATATTTATCTAGATATATATATAATTGTAATAGACATTATACAAATATAATTGTAATAGATACAATGTACATCGAAACCATACAAATTGTTAATCTTAAAATAAAATTGTAGAATTATAGATAAGACAGCGCAAAAAATGTAACAAGTCATAATTAAAGAATAAATAAGGTCTCCGACCACCATGTCGGGGGAATTGTAAAAAAAAAAAAAAAATATTTAGAAAAAAATAGCCCAGTAAATATTACATTTTGCGATCTGAGTACGTACAATTGTGTCATAAAGTAAATATTTTTTATTGTGTAAAAAAATATTATATCTTTATGTATTTTACTAACTTCTTTTGTTAAAATAACGTAGATGTAAACAGAAATTTGTCAGGTGTAAGCAGATTTTTGTAAATACCCACTATAAGTGTAAAACAAGTGTTTAATTAATTTACTTTATTTTTTAAATAAATTTGATGTGCAATATTATTTGACCAGGAAAGGATGAAAAATTCAAGTTACTAAGGAGTATGACTTATATTTTATTACACAGCTCCTTGAATTTCCCGTTTCCGTTGTCCAGCCTAATATATTATATATAATATATTTGTCGTAAAATTTTAATAATATTACATATATATTTCGCTGTAGCTCGCTAGTCATAGCGATATATGATCGGTTCTAATTACTTTCTTAAAAAATAGGTTTTCATATAGAACATAAACGGTTTTTGTTCTCCACGCTGTCATCGAGAAATACACTTCTCGAAATTTCAACATCGGCAAACCCTTTCATAGTGACCGTTTTCATCTACACTTTGGTAAATTTCAAATAAATCGTACGAATGTTTTTGGAAATGAAATAACGCATAGAAAATAAAAAAATCTGACTATAACATGTCGGAGAATAAGAGAGAAGGGAGCATAAAGCATAGGTGCGTAGGGTTCTCCGCCGAAATCGTCATTAATGGCATCCATAATTCAATTTCCATACTATGGGCGTTGGTGGGTAATGTTGGTGCAATCAAAAACTTTTATTAAATTAACACAGATTATAATCTTTAATCATTTAATGTTTCCGATATCAATTTACACAAACCCTTTTATAATAATAGCTAGGAACGCCACAGTTTCAATAGTCGACAGCTCTGGCAGACCGTCACCTGAGAACTGAAGAGACGCGAGCCGGATTGTCACTATTGACTCTGCCCCATGCCGATAGACAGATGACGTTCCACAGACTATAGCACTCCGACAAATAGACAAATTAAAAAAAACAAACTTTTAAAATTTCAGATATTGAAGATATTATTCTTGTTATCCGTTCCTGTAGCTTTTGGTACGGTACTCATGGGGTGGGATCTCCATGATCGAGAGGCATCGGCTTTTGAATCAGCTGTATTCAATGCACTGAACCAGAATTTCTTTGCTTTGGCTATGTGCATCTTTATCATTGGATACTTTTACAGATGTAACAGTAAGTAACGTTATATTTACAATGTTATCACTTTGTCCGTAATGTTCCAAATTTTCAACGTTGCTTAAATGAAATATAGTATAACCTATCAGATAACAAAACAAATCTATTTAAATTAACCATTCTTAAACTAAAGAGAACCCAAAACTCAGCTGCTCCTGCTACTGAACTAGTTTTAATAAAATTAGCTCACATTTTCTTATTCATTTTATTATATAACGTCTATTATTTATTCATTAACAATGCCAGTAAAGTATCTTGATAATTATCATAAAATATAGGCGATTGCTTTTACTCAAGCACTACTAACTATTCACTATTTATTATAATTTTTATTTCTTACACACTTGTGCTAATATTATAAGCTCTATGCTTAATTTACCTCATTGAAAAAAAAATGCAGCAACGTTTTATCCCTTATTTACACTGACGAGTACCTATTTATGGTCGTACACCGTATTTATTATTTCACTGCTATGAATTATGAAGTTTTCATTCATTTTGTTAAGGATATATTAATATAAAAAGAATTATTTATTTTCAACGCATTTTATGTGCCATAATTTTCATTATATTATGATATTTTCAACCTATTGCAAGTGTTTGCATAAAGTTAAAATGACATTTTTGACAAACCAATCTAACGCAGAGATTAAGCATTAGAGATGTACGTAGTAGATTTTATAGTGTTCTAGTGTATGGACAAATATAAGTGCACTCTTTGTTCCTTCACTCTCATAGCCAAGTAGGAGCTCATTAACGTCCCGCTGTTGGGCACAGGCCTCCTCATTCATAGGATAGAAAATTTTTAGAGCATATACATACCACCCCAGCTCTAGTACACTCTCTGTTCCTTTACTCTCATAATCCGATGTAAAGGGAATCCGACACAACCGTAGAGAGTTCAAGCGCAGGCTTAACTTGCCATCTTTCCAACTTCGATCAAATATTGAAAAAATCGTAGTAAAAAATTCAATAAAGATTTTTTAATTCGCCTGACTCGGTACCCGAACCTAGGACCTCACAACCATAGCCGAAAATGCTGAACACTAGACCAATTAGGCTATTTGGTATCCATTTGCAAATTTGTTCTGCTGAAATCGCACTGACTGGCGATACGAGTACTTACACAACCTGGTTGGTCTATGCTCTAAAAACTCTATGAATGAGGAGCCCTATGCCCAGCAGGGTGACGTTAATGGGCTACTACTTACCATTACCTTTTTACGCAATAATCTAGGTAACACATAGGAAGTAGCAGGCCATTAACGTCGCGCTTCTGGGAACAGGCCTCCTCACTCCTAACTCGTATGATACTAGTATTCCTCATTCAAACTGCCTCAATGGTCTAGTGATTAGCATGTTCGACCGCAGACATGAGGTCCTGGGTCCAAGTCCCGGATCGGGCCAATTTAAAATCGGATGTTGAGTTTTCTATTAAGATTTTCTCAATATTTGCCCGAAGTTGGGATGTGGGCGGTGAGCTACACCCCCGTGCCTCGGAGAGCACGTTAAGCTGTCGGTCCTGGGCCTGATCTCTCACCGGTCGTGTCGGATTCCCATCACATTGGACTATGAGAGTGAAGAAACAGAGAGTGCACTTGTGTACTACTGCCTGCCAACCCGCAGTGCAGCAGCGTGGTGGGTCTATACTCTAATGACCCTCTATCGTATGAGTGAGATAACGCATGCTAGGTATTGAATATTTTGTATAATGTATGACATATACCAATTACTCTAAATAAAGTATTAAATGCTTATATAAAAAAATATTATACAGTAAATTCAATACCAATAAATTCAGAGTAAGCTTCCTAACCAGGAGTTGGGAATCTGGGAGGCACTTTGCATATTGCGTGAAAAATATGATCTATAAGATGAATCTGAAAATATTTTTTTATGATTAATGATTGGCATGCCAGTACATTTTTAGGATAATAAGAAATCTCTATCAGGTGAATTAATCGCTACTTTGGAAGAATAATTATAAAATACTTGAAAATTTGTATCTACAAAGTGCTTCATTGATAAAGGTTGTATATGACGAGTTAAGCTTTCATGCTTGACGTGATTTAGACATCAGATCTTAAAGTTTTTATCAATGAAGCTAAATTCAAAATGCTCGATTGTGATTTCGTATAAAAGGCTTTCTTAATAAAGACCAGCGATTTTACTGGAACATCAATAAAACAATGGATAAAGTATTTTACCAACCTCGCTTCACTAGCCCAGGATTTGGCTTCAATTCCCGGAAGGACAAGTTAAGGAAGTTTCAAATTTCTGGTATGATGCTGTGTATAAACCATGAGAGGTAAATTACTTGCCAGGTTCTCGCGATTTCATCTTAAACTTTATCATCAATTACCTTCATGTCAGATTTATAATCGAAAGCAGAGCTGTCAGCCAATAAAAAATGTGCGCAATTCACACGTGATAGTGTAACCGTTAAAAATTTTGGCTTCAAGATAATGAGACGAATGTAAAATTTCAGCTAGAGCATATTTGTAGGTTTTAGTAATGATTTAATAATAACTGCCACTATGCCTTGGTGAACACGAGTGGGTAGAGCATAACGAACATTTTTTTTTATATCGACGCATGAAAGCAGACATGTAGTAACCGGCAAAATATACAAATCCAACAAAATTATATGAAAACAATATCATAATCGGTTGAATATTTTTGGAGTTCACCGCAGTCAAAGACTGTAACGGGGTATTTTTGCATCGACGCATAAAAGCAAACACGTAATAACAGAAAAAAATATACATATCCAAAAAAATTATAAGAAAACAAGATCATAATGAGTTGAATAGTTTCGGAGTTCATCGAGTGACAAAGACTGTAACGGGGTATTTTTATATTGACGCATGAAAACATACACGTAGTAACCAGAAAAATACACAAATTCAACAAAATTTAAAAAAAATACAACTTCATAATCAGTTGAATAGTTTTGGAGTTCCTCGAGGGTCACACGCTGCGACGGGGTGTTTTTATTTCGACGCATGAAATAAAACACATAGTAACCGGCAAATTATACAAATCCAACAAAATTATACGAAAACAATATCATAATCGGTTGAATATTTTTGAAGTTCAACGCGGTCAAAGACTGTAACGGGGTATTTTTGCATCGACGCATAAAAGCAAACAAGTAGTAACCGAAAAAATATACAAATCCAAAAAAAGTAAAAGAAAACAAGACCATAATGAGTTGAATAGTTTCGGAGTTCATCAAGTGACAAAGACTGTAACAGGGTATTTTTATATTGACGCAAGAAAACATACACGTCGTCGCTTCAACCGATGGACGTCCACTGCTGGACATAGGTCTCACGAAATGATACCCACAAGGCCTGATCTTGCGCCGCCTGGCTCCAGCGGATACCGGCGACCCTCTTTATGTCATCGGTCCACCTTGTGGGGGGTCTACCTACACTGCGCCGCCCGGTGCGGGGTCGCCACTCCAGCACCTTCGGGCCCCAACGTCCATCGGTCCGTCGGACTATGTGGCCCGCCCATTGCCACTTCAGGTTCGCGATTCGTAAGGCTATGTCGGTGACTTTAGTTCTGCTACGGATCTCCTCATTTCTGATTTGATCACGTAGAGAAACTCCAAGCATAGCCCTTTCCATCGCACGCTGAGTGACTCTGAACTTTCTTATAAGGCCCATAGTCAGCGACCACGTTTCGGAGCCGTAGGTCATCGTAACACACGTAGTAACCAGAAAAATACACAAATTCAACAAAATGAAAAAAAAATACAACATCATAATCAGTTGAATAGTTTTGGAGTTCATCGAGGGCCAAACGTTTTGACGGGGTGTTTTATATCGACGCATGAAAACAAACACGTAGTAACCAGAAAGATACACAAATCCAACAAAATTAAAAAGAAAAAACAACATCATAATCGTTTGAATAGTTTTGGAGTTCATCGCGGTCAACAGCTGTGATGGGGTATTTTTATATCGACACATGAAAGCAATCACGTTGTAACCGGAAAAATAAGAAACACAGTCTTTCAGTCCGCTTTCTATCTCCTATGTTAAATGTTATGAATTTATGTGTGTCTCTTTTTAATTTCATCGACTGTCAAATCACAACGATCCCAAACAAGTTTTCACTTAAAAAAAATGTATTTCTTTTCTTCAGAATTGTACGTGTACTCCGTTGAATGGGGACCTTTGCAGCCACTTGGCAGGATGTCCTACTGCGCTATGTTATTACACGCCACAGTACTGAGGACATATGGCGGTCAAATGAGAAGATCGTTTTTCGCCACCGATTACACAGCTGTAAGTAATACTTATTTTTAACGCTGGGAAATCCTCGTGGATACCTGGAATACTCGGGAGGATATCAGGAGGATATATATACAGGGTATGCCGGACTTATACCGGCTAAAACACAGTGGTGCTCCGACATCACTCGAAGACCGGGTCACGAGAACGCGATTGACAGACATTCGCAACCCTGCCAGCGATGTGTCTGTTTAGGCCAAACTCGGTTAATGACCAAAATTCACTCCGAAGGTGGATTGCCTGGAGCACCTGGCCAGGTAAGCCACCAACCACCTCGCAGGACTTCTCTTTGTTGGGCAACGGACCGCGCGCTTCCGTTACCCAAAGGTCACCACTCCTTCTCCTTTACAGAAGTAATACTTCCCCCAAGCTTATCACAAACTTCATTTACAAAGTCAAAATATCTTTATTAAAGAAGACCTTTAAAGCACTTTACATATATTATTTCAATGTTCGATTGAAGATGATATTAAAGAACGACTTACAATCTAAAGCTTCGAGGGTTCCTTTGCGCCCTAATATGAAGAGCATAAAACAATCTCAGTCGAATTTACGTTTTTCTTCTCATCATCATTACAATATATATTTTTAATTTATTCTATATCGATTAGAACGATTCATTCACTCCCACGCTTTTTATACTCTAAGTAGTTCTTCAAATTATAGAATGAGATTTAAATTTATTAAGTGACATCTTTGTAACTTTTTCTGGGATTTGTTATAGAAACGTATACAGTTACCCATGAATTATCAATTTTATGTAGCCTACTAGAAGTTACATGCTCAGTACTTATAACGCATATGTAGCGATCTCCCGATTAAAAATATATGCGGTACAGAAACTTTTTTGATTATAACTTAAAGTGAAACCAATTCTAAGTCGAAATAAATTCAGAAAAATAAAAGATCATTAAAATCGCTTAGTTAATTTCGGAGTTTATCGTAGTGAGATAAGAAAATTGTATGTTTATATACACCTTTTACATACAAACGAATATAGCATCACGCTTTATTCCTATAGGGGTATGCAGAGACCACGTTCTTCCACTTGCCACGACCCTTGCATATGTCCTTCGCTTCTTTCATTCTCCTTAAACCTTTCACACAAGTTCCTCGGTTGAAAGTACTCTTGGCCTGGCCCTTATTTAAAATATCCCGGATTTGGTACAGGAACGCTCGCCTTGGTCTTGCCCTTCCAACTTTCCCGTTCAATCTTGACTCATAAATCCTTTTTGTCTCCCTTCATTCATTATCTCTACGTACCGAAACCATCTACGCATACCGTTTTCTATTTTAATCACTATCTTCTTTTACACCACAACCTTCTAGGACCTGGAAATATTCATGTATACAAAACCTGTGGTAGATTTCGAGCAGGATAAGGTAAAGAAATTGGGTTTTTTAAGTTGTCTAAGTCAGAGTCATGGCTAGTGACAATCCAACTTGCCTAAACATTCGGGCAAAATTTGCGTTCCAGTACGTTACTGTAAAAATCTTTATTAAAGTAGGCTTTTACAACACTTTTACATTGCCAAAAACAATAATTTTGAAATAAGTTATCTCTTACGGTTAGTGAAAAATCAAGTTAGACTAACCGTCAAGTGATATCACAGTCTAATTCTAATTTGTTAGCAAAAAAAATATACTGACTATATTCACACAACTCTAGCTAGCTTTACCAAAAACAGTTATGATACGTATAGCTGTAAAATTATTTATAAGCGTTTTAACTTAAAGAAACGTACTGTCTTTATAACTCTAAGGTAAATAAGTATAATATACTTTGGGAATAAAATTGCAACTTGATTTTCGCGAAGCTCGCATCAAATCGGAAATCCAAATACGAATCTATTCAAATGAGGGTTTAATCTCGCTTTGGTATCGGAATCTTAAATTAAAAACAACCCCGAAGCTATTTCGACTGCAAAGTTCCGAAGTCATTAGATTAGAAACAAAAAAAACTTTGCCCGATATTAACTTAAATGAAATTCATTTAAAAAACAGAAAGAAAACTTACTTGAACTTTGTGCACGTATTATAAAGATTAACATAATATATAGTTTTATATAATAGGTAATTTACACTAAATTAAATGATTAACAAAACAGCGCAATTTGAAGCTTATATAACTTAGTTGAAAGTATCACTTAACGATCTAGAAAACTTAAAGAAAAATCATCAAAATCGGTGGAGTCGTTCCAGAGTTGAATGCGGTGAAACAATGTAACAGGGATTATTACACGAGGTCTTCCCTTCAGTGTTACCCGCGTAGTTCACGATCATGTGAATTTTATTTTTATAGGCTTTATTCTTTATTTATCGGAATTAACAATCAAAACCATTCTTGAATCCACCTGAATACACACAAAATATGTCAATAAAATCGGTCCAGCAGTTTAGGAGGAGTTCAGCGACACACAAGTAAAAAATAATAATAACATATCGTGGTATATCCCGTGCTATGTACCCGTAAATGTATTATATACCTCTCCATATATACATATATTAATAACATTATTTACGAGTACATACCACGACGGCTATGGGTCTCATGCGGAAGCTCAGAGTCACTCAGCGTGCGATGGAGAGGGCTATGCTCGGAGTTTCTCTACGTGATCGAATTCAAAATGAAGTGATCCGTAGTAGAACCAAAGTCACCGACATAGCCCTACGAATCGCGAACCTTAAGTGGCAATGGGCGGGGCACATAGTCCGAAGGACCGATGGACGTTGGGGACCGAAAGTGCTGGAGTGGCGACCCCGCACCGGACGGCGCAGTGTAGGCAGACCCCCCACCAAGGTGGACCGATGATATAAAGAGGGTCGCCGGTAGCCGTTGGAGCCAGGCGGCGCAAGATCAGGCCTTGTGGCGGTCATTACGTGAGACCTATGTCCAGCAGTGGCCGTCCATCGGTTGAAGCGACGACGACGACGACCACGACGGAAACATTGCACGTCAGTTCTTACACCAGTTACATCGTGTCCAAGATACATGTTACTGGGTCGATATATCCACAAATTACAATTTCTACTTTCGTTTGTAACATTTTAAATATTAACTTTTTTTACAGATAATGTTGTTTGCCGGTATCGTCTGCACAACATATCTCTTTTCCTTACCTCTACATCTCTTTGTAGAAGCGCCAGCTTGTCAAATACAGAAAATCTTATTCGGACCAAGAAGACAAAATAAGGAACGAGAAAGCAATTCTGTTATTGTTAAGCCCGGTATTTCTAGTGTATCAGTGTCTACCGTTTCAACACACATCTAAGACTTATTTTTTATATTTTTATAATAAAATTATTGTAAATATGCCGTACTTTTCTTTTATATTTAAATATCGTGCTAATCTATAATTATAGTATAGTTATATAAAATCTAATAGTCGTCTAGTGGTCGAAGTTAAGCCAAAAATAATGTTTGAACCTTAATAAAGGTTCTATTCAAATGGATTACACTATTAATTTGCCTCTTTTTTAGTTTTCTAAGAAATTATATGAAATTTAAATAAAGTAAAGCCAAAGAATGATTAGAATAATCTTTTTGAACTGAAACTTCTTTAGGCGCATGAGGGTAATTTTTTTACGGATGAAACGCGTGATTTGTGTCACGGAGATGTGCAGCGCTTTTTATGCTAATTCGTTTAAAGGTTCCGTATTGTTAATATTTACAAAAAACATGTGCCATTTTAATTTACAATTCGCCATTTGAAATTTCAATAAATTATTTGTATTAATTTTCGACACTTTTAACATTATAATGACAATGAAATTCATTAAATTCCTAACATATCTTCCTTTTTCTCTCCCTCTAAGCCTCAAAAATCTAAAGTTTTAGATTTGTATAAATATAAACAAGGCTTAAAAATTGGTTTGCCATAGAAGTTTCACTTCTGACATGTACACTTTGTACTTTTAATGTTTTTTTTTTATTATTGACACATGCTACAAATATGATTTCCATTGAACTTGATAAACATATTTCGATAATTTAATTAATAATACAAAACTTCTCTGTTGTCGGTGTTTTTTGTAAATACTTTCTTTGTTTGCACAAAGTCTTTGACTAAAAGTACTTATGAATTCTCAATTTGACTTTAACAATAAAAAAGTGTATATATTCGTGTGCGTGTCAAATACATTTTTTATGCATAATTTATATATAAAAAAAATAGCAATGTGCACGCCTTCTCTATATAAACTATTAGCAATGATCCGCGGTTTCACCCGCGTAGATATCGATCTCGTGGCAGTGGAAAGTCTACTAAGTCAGACGATAGGTTTATTTTCGTTAACATAAAAGTTTTATTTCACTTAGTTTTTAATTACTTCCTATCAGAATATGAGATACACATTTACATTGATAATGTAATCAATATATATTTTTCTATACAACGAATGTATATCTAACTAAAACATTTTTAATTCGTAACATCATTTACGTAGAATGTCCGACATTAACAAGTTTAAAAATACTCTACAAGTATTGAAAACCTCTTGATTTCAATGAGGTAATATAGTTAAGGTATATCGGTGGGTATAATTGGTATCCTTGGAATATGACCTAACTTATCAGCCGCGTTATAAGGGTCGCACAATTTTCTATAAATTGACTTTTTAAAATTCGTTATATCTTTTACATGGAATGAGCGATTTTAATAATTTATAAAGAATTTTACAGTTATTTAAACGGTTTTTAATAAAATATCAATTAATAGGATAAGGATTAATACAGAGGTAAACATAATATGGTTTGATCATTATCGACACATTTTATAACTTTTAAAATGCAAAAAATAAATAGTTATAGTGACATAACTACAGGAGTTTGACATATGGTAACGCGTAGTTTTATTTTATAGAAATTAATACATTCTATAATATTGTGGAATAATTTGTTTTACTTTTACTTATCATCAATATTTTCTGCAACGTACGCAATGACAGATTCATTGATTCACACCTTGGGTTACATTATTATTAGGTGCATTTTTATTAGGTATTCCTATTTTTTTAAAGAAAGTAATATAGCCTATGTCGCTCAGTGAAAAGACAGCTCTCTAAAAAATTTTGAAATCGGCTTAGTAGTTTTTGTGTGAATACGCTACAAAAACTTATCTAAACTAATATATATGTAATATTAGTTTAGATAAGTGTGGAAAATTCCATAATCCGCCGGCCGCGCAATTTTCGTAAAAATGGTTACAAAGTTTTTAATTAATACATAAACAACGTTATATTCACAACCTTTGCGAGCAAATGGAAGACATATGTGAGGATTCAGACAGGATTACATATTTACGATATATCTCGAACTTGGTTATAATTAAAAGAACAACCTGTAAAACTAGTTCGTTAACTTATTCTGTGTTGCAGTGTAGTAGATTTTATTTTAATATTCTATGTTTAGGTAAAATTGCCAGCTTTTTAAATATTATTACCGAGTTGAAAATATTTATATTATTATATAAATGCACGTTGTTTGTGTCAATCTGTGTGCGATACACTCGAAAACTTTTGAGCTAACTTCAAGGCAGTTTTATTAACAGATAGAGAAATTATATGTATATATAATTTATTAAAGTTGGCGAAGGGTTCGTTGTATTGGAAAATCATTAAGTTGCATGAAAACCTTAAACAAACACGCTGCCTAATCTGCTACAGATATAACAAAATTATGCACAGTGAAATATTCTTCTTATATAAATATTTAAAAAAACTCTACGATGACAACAAAAATAGTCGCGTACAACGCGGCAACTAGAAAGTTATTCAAACAGATACTATATTAATCCATATTAACTTTGATAATTTACTTACGTTAAGCTTTTCATGTTTGAATTTTCATTATTATGATACTTACATAATTTCATTTAAATTATTTATGTTTACTAACTCTATTAAAATAGTTTCTTTAACGTATATAATATTTTATAAAAAATTTGTAGTACTTCCTTAAATATATCTTAATTAAAGTATTAACTCTTTAACCAAGTGTACTACAACACAAAAGTTTATAGTTTGTATTAAATAAGTTAATATTGAAAACGTTTTTGCTTTTTCATTTTATGTAAGTAGCTGTAGTGTAACTCGCATAGTTCCCAATCCCGTAGATCCATGGATGGATATCCAAAAAGAGAAATCTAGATTTAATTGTCAATCTACACTACTCTTGATTTTACCTGAATACGCGCAAAAAATTATCTATGTTATAGTCCAGTCATTTAAGCTAAAATTAGCTAAGAATCTCGGAAACCCAGCTGTAAGTCTATAATACTCTATATTGACATCCTAAAAGTTGTCTCAAAACCAACATTTAGTACGATGTACGCAACTTTTAAATTTCAAGGTCAAAGGTCACAAAAATCTGATTTTTTTGTAAATATCTCATTTCCTATGGGTTTTTTGCTATCGTTGTTTATTAACAAAATTGTAGAAAATAAAATTCCCTACAAATTTTGTTTTAAATTTTTTTTATATACGTTGATTCGTTTTCGAGATATAGGGCAGAGAGCGCGCGGACACAGCATCACTTCAGATCAACCGGTGCCTCCGGTCGAAAACGTGCCACATTTTGTTGATTAACTACCAATAAATCAATGATTATGAATATTTGTCAATTTTTATTAACTATTATACTATATATTTATCATTTTCTTCATGCATTAAATCTATATATATTCAATAATAGTGATAACCGTTTCCTAAAATTAAAAAATAATCAAGGGAAAAACTTAAATCATAATATAATTAAATTCCCATTTACACTAATGAGTTTTTAAATAGAAAATAATTAAGTGCATCTTCTTTAAAATCTGTAAATTTTAAAATCCTTCCACTACGACAAAAATTATACCTGGGAATCAACGAAACGACGGAAAAATTGATTATTTAAAATCAGTAACCTCTGCTAAGGTGCATGAAAAGTGCCGAAGTATTTAAATTAGTAAAAACTGTATCCAATCAGCAAAAAAGAAACAAGAAGGAGGAGAAACTATAACTCCTTCATTAGTAGTCAGTAAAAAACGAGATGAAGTGTTTGATTTTAAGTATCATTATTTATTTCGTGGCGAATTTGTTGATGAGGCTGCAGAGAATATAAAAAATATGAGTACTCNTATACGTTGAATCGTTTTCGAGATAGAGGGCAGAGAGCGCGCGGACACAGCATCACTTCAAATCAACCGGCGCCTCCTGTCGAAAACGTGCCATATATTGTTGATTAACTACCAATAAATCAATGATTATGAATATTTGTCAATTTTTATTAACTATTATATTATATATTTATCATTTACTTCATGCATTAAATCTATATATATTCAATAATACTGATAACCGTTTCCTAAAATTAAAAAATAATCAAGGGAAAAACTTAAATCATAATAGAATTAAATTCCCATTTACACTAATGAGTTCTTAAATAGAAACTATTTAAGTGCATCTTCTTTAAAATCTGTAAATTTTAAAATCCTTCCACTACGTCAAAAATTATACCGGGGAATCATATGGCTCTCTATTATACACTACGGACTTTTCTATTTATAGCCAGTAGGGACAGATGTTCAATTGTATTTTATAGTTACGACCGCCTTCTTTTTCTTTCAGTTTCAATCGTATCTTGGTAACTACGGATTTACAATTTCAATAACTATGATTTGTGTTTTCTATGTAATAAGTCCGATTCGAGAGGTGAATCGCTTATTGAAGTACTACGCGGTATGACATCTCTACGAACTGCAAGTATCGAACGAAACGACGGAAAAATTGATTATTTAAAATCAGTAACCTCTGCTAAGGTGCATGAAAAGTGCCGAAGTATTTAAATTAGTAAAAACTGTATCCAATCAGCAAAAAAGAAACAAGAAGGAGGAGAAACTATAACTCCTTCATTAGTAGTCAGTAAAAAACGAGATGAAGTGTTTGATTTTAAGTATCATTATTTATTTCGTGGCGAATTTGTTGATGAGGCTGCAGAGAATATAAAAAATATGAGTACTCTTGAGTACAAAGATAATGTTGTTAAAAAAGAAGAACGTGGGGATGATTTCGGAGAATTGGTGAAAAGTCGAATAATTTTACAGTATGATTTGATCGTTGCTGAAGTGACGTAACATGTGGCTTGCTTTATTAATTTTCAAATAAATCATCATCATCATCGCCTCTTGAGAAACCTCGTCAAGATAATCAAGTTACAAAAGCTATGTCAGAGATATTCAATTACATCGAGAATAATAATGATTCTAAATTCACACTATAAGAGCTTAAAGATGTCTTGACAGGTTACGTGTCGGATGATAAAACTATCATTTCAAGACTACAACAGAAGTAATTAACTGATATCATAATTATAAAAAGTAAAAAAATGATCCTGAAGCAGAAAGGCTAAAAATTTTAGAAGCTGAAGCAGAAATTATTAGAGAATATATCCGAACGTCTATAATTGAAACCAAATCCACCTCCTAGTGAAATGATGGATAATGTTAATTCAGGAATTCCAATAACATTATTACATTTCTTAGAAGAAGTCATCGTCAAAAACAGGAAAAGCCCAATTAATCATTTAAAAACAAAATGTACCTCAATAAGCCATGCAATTATGGCTGCCTTACGGGAACGTTCTTTTTCATCACAGCTACTTTTGAGCATTTCTGTATTTCTTCACAGAAGATATGAATCTAAAAGACTATTGGATATTTTATCTAGTTTGGGATTTGCAGCTCCCTAGAGTAATACAGTACAGGATGAAGTTTCAGCAGTTTATCACCCATAGCCTCGTATTTTATCATCAGAGTTAGGTGCACTTGTACAATATGTTGGAGACAATGGTGATATAAACGTGCAGGCTCCTGATGATTACAATACTCTTCATGTTATGGGGATTATTAAGATAGTAACTCCAAAAAATGCTGTAATCTACGATTAACGGATAAGAAAATATACAACTAAACCAAAAATGAAAGAGTTGGTAGCCATATCACATGTATCTTCACAAGTTTACGATAAACCAGTCGTTGGGTACAGTAAAGTTGAAAATCACTAACAGAACTAACAGAATAAACAATAAACGGAATAGATTTTTTGTGGTTATACGGAAAATGGAGGGATATTGCATTGCTGCCAGGGTGGAACGGTTATCTTGAGCAGTTCAATTAAAATGAAATTCATTTTTCGACATTGCAGGTTATGTTTCTTCTTTTATCAATCATCCTGTCAGTAATGTAGATAAAATTTACACAGCTTTACTTTGCGCTCTCGATATTACCAAGTCACACGAACAAAAAACGTGTCAAATTAATTTTGATCAACCTCTCTACTCTAAATCACGTAAAATAGTGGCTGCGACAGATTCTAGCTCAAACGTATGTAAAGTCGTTGGGAAATTAGGAGGATTCCATATGCTCATATCTTTTCTTAGATGTATAGAATACAGAGGCGTTAAAGACGCTCTTGGTAATAAAATATACGCACCGAATTCTGTTGTCAAGATTCTGAGCGGTCACGCTTACTTACGACTTGCATTATCAAAGATAATTTTTGAAGACATGAAGATTGAAAATGGTACCTTGGATGAGTTAATACAGCAAATTACTTTTCGAGATGTATCCTACTCAAACGTAGAAGGATATATGGAAAACTCAGTCATTTTCCTTTTAACATTTCTGGACTAATTGGATAATTTGAAAGCTCGAGGTCCACAATTGTGGGTGCAATATTTCGAAACGGTTACAATAGTACTTGATTTTGATCGCGCTGAAAGACTTGGGCTTTTCTAAGAACACCTTGATGCAGTGCACACAATGCTGCCATATTTTCACGCCAGTCACTTCTTAAATGCAAAATCAACCTGCATCTGCAAAATATGCTCAAGTTGGAAGAAACTATGGATGAGACAACTTATGAGAATTTCAGAAATTGATTCTTCAGGGTGAAACGAACAGAAACATATAATTCAGGTACAAATACAGATATGCTCATAAAAGTCTCATGAAATCCATAAAAACCGAAGAAGGAGTATCTCGTGGATTCGACCGAGCAACACGTAAATTTCAGAGACTCAAGAGTGAAAAAAGACAATGCTGACGTAAATATACTATTTCATTGGTTTAAACTCCATAATTCTTTTCAAAATACTACGCAGTTAATATCGATAGCTTCTGAAATCGTTGGAAATGAGCAAGTTAACTGCCACAGACATAGTATTAGAGTATATGATGAAGATCACCGGCTTATCATTTAATGAAATAAAGTAGCTGCAGCATTTGAGGAAGAAAATTGTTCGGCCCAGCGATTATAAGCGTTGAACTTAAACTTTTTTGGCAGTCTATAATGCTCCGAAATCTGTGAAACCTCTGTGAAAGGTCAAGTCTACAAAACTTAATAAACCTGTGCAGCTTTCAAATATCAACATTTCAAACTTGTATATTACTAAGTTCAAACTTGGCTAGGGCATGAGTTGGAACACCAGGAATGGAATTGGGCAATGCGAAACGATTTTCTGGAGCCTATCATGACAAATTTACCACCAACGTCAGAAGATTTGCTAAATACAATTTTCTGGAATTACAAGAGTGGTTGTGGTTCGCGATGCGGATGCGGGAAAGCGGGCTTGCAAATGCTCTTTAACTTGTGGCCAATGTAATGTGCAAGCTTGTCTCAGTGCTCTACCATATCAGAGCGACATTAACGAAGATGGAACCTTTGACCCCGAAATCGCGGCAGAACTTGCGTCAAATGTCGTTGAAGATGATATTGAATTTATGACCCTATTGAAATTTACCAGCAGCCGAAAGACGACGAAGAAGAGGAAGAAGATATTAAAATTATAAATTGTAGTTTTTGTATTCTTAATTGCATTTTTTTACTTTAGAAAAATAAATGTATTGAATGATATTTTTTAATAAAAAGATCAATCCATAATTTATTTGTTTCTTTTTTCATCATGTAAGTTATTAATATTAATTAGCTTAATATTCAAATATACTTCCTACATTTTTATTAACAATTGTGCAATTACATGAGCAGGTAAGTGTTGTTAAATAAATTAAAACTGAATGAAAAGTGGATAGGTTAGGAAAAAAATGATAAAATATAATATAATAGTTACTAAATGTTGACAAATATTTATAATCATTGATTTATCGATAGTTCAGCAATTGTATATGGCGCGTTTTGGATCGGAGGCACCGGTTGACCTGAAGTGACTCTATTTTGAAAATGGTTCGCCGTATAAAATTTTTTTTTAAACAAAATTTCTAGACTATTTTGCATTCTACAATATTGATAATACATACGAATAGCAAAAACTGCTAGGAAATGAAGTATTTACAAAAAAAAGCGCACAAAACAGATTTTTGTGATTATTGACCTTGAAATTAAAAGTTGGGTAGACCCTACCATATACTATATATATTTGAAACAACTTTTAGGGTGACAATATACATTTATTTACAGACTTACAGCTGGGTATCTCGAATTTCCAGGTGAATTTACTATAATGACTGGACTATTAGTCCAGGGTTTCAAGAGTAGTTCTGTCACATACACATGTATAGAAGTATTTTAAATTTAAAAAGATTTATGGTGACATTCGACAACGCGAAGCAACAATGTAAATTTTCCAAACTAGATATTTAATCGATTTAAACATTTTAACCTTCAGTCGTAACTTATTTGATAGCGGATCTGTGTTTTATCTTAACATAAATATTATCTTAATACAACAAACGTAGTGCATAGTGAAAGACGTAGTTTATATTATTTAAAATAGATTTAAAAATTCATTATCGCCTTAAAAGCTTATTATTTAATAATACATGTCCTACTGAATCAAAAAACTTAAATGACAGTCGACGGCGATATGTTTAAGATAAAAGGGATACTTTTAATTTTCTCGGCCTTGACTATATGTATTATAGTTGAAGGGAATAATCGGAATGCAGCAGGAAGCATTAGTACATGGCCGATTTTTGAAGATACACCTTGCAATGGCACTAATGATATAATAACATCTTTTGAACCAGGACTAAATGATGGATATAAAGTTGTTATTAAAAAAGAATTGGAAACTGACACAGAAATAAGAGTAAAATTTGATTCCGATGCCAGTATATCTTTCACGGTAAGTTTAAATCTTAGACATCTTGACTAATTTTATAAAGAGGAAACATTTGTGTTTTGTATGTATGTAAATATATATGTATGTATGTTTGTAAAGTTTTCACACAAAAACTACTATACCGATTTCAAAAATTGTTATCACTATGAGAATGCTGCATTTTCACTGAGCGACATAAGCCTTATTTATTTATTTATTTAATCACTATCATCACAGGTAATCCTGATACAATAGTGAAAAACTTATTCTATCTTATTATCTAAAGATTTATCCTATTAGTAATCCTATAGCATATAATATTTAAAGCTACCTCTGTGAGATCACTCAGAGAACAATGAAAATATCAGATTGAGTAGAAATTGCGTTCATAATACAAAGCGCACGCTTCAATGGTGCCTTGTTAAGTAAGTTGGTGCGACCGCGCGGTACCAGCAACAAAGGCGGTCGTCGTCTTCGCCAAACATACTTATCCGGAATAAAAAATTACGCGTGCCCCAGTAAGTCGGCATTGTGAATTTTACATGTAATTATCTTTACCATATATATGACTCCTGACTATGAGTTCATTGTACCCGACCATACCTAAGACGAATAGGCTCGGATACCTTAACGGATAATATGGATACACCCCAAATAAGGTCTTATAGAGTAAATTTATTTTGTACTTTTTCCAACATGAGGCTATACTTAGTTTCATGCGGAGACCAAATGACTAAATGGCTCCTTACTATTGCGTTGTATAATAAATACCCTTATAACATATTTCGTAAAGCCTTTAACTGTACGAAGCATGTACCCCAAATTCCTGTACGCTTTTTTACAGCAGTTCTCTATATGATTACGAAACGTCAGCTCAGAGTTAAGAGTCACCCCCAAATCTCTAAACTCATAGACTCTAGTCATTGATTTACGCACGACCTGGTAAAATAAAGTTCGGAACGATGCCCTTTGTATTCTATTTATTGTTGCCTATATTTCATGTTTCTAGTAAAAAAATATAATAAATGTGGGGTAAAACCAATCATTGCTAATTTCTTGAGTAAAACATCATCGTTTAATATGTCAAAAGCCTTCCGGAAATCAAAGTAGGCTGCATCAGTCTGCTCTCCCCTGTCGACAGTGGATACAACATTGGTAATGTAGCTGAGAAGATTACTGGTGGTACTCTCGGCTGGCCGAAAACCGTGTTGAACATCTGACAGTTGTTTGCTTAACTGCATGTAAATTTTTGTGTAAATAGCAGATTCGAGTATTTTTGCTGGCGATGACAGCACAGCGACAGGTCTGTATCCATCAAGCTTTGCTTTTAATTCCCCTTTAGGAACTGGAGTTACCCTAGTCACTTTCCACCTTTCAGGAAATACAGTTGTGCTTAAACACAAGTTGTAGATGTAAAGCAAAGGCCTCGCCAATACTAAACGACAATCCCTAAATATGAAGGATGGAATTCCATTAGGTCCCGCAGATTTTTTTGGTTTAAGCTGCTTAAAGGCATGAAGAACTTCATCTAGTTTTAGTTGATTAATGTGAACCCTCGACGCACAATGTTTACCACCAACTCCTGCCATTGCCTCTTTCACAACCAGGTCAGGAGCTTGCGTACTATAAAAAGAGTGAAAAAATTTCGCAAACTCATTAGCACATTGCTCAGTAGTAAGCGGTACCCCATCTTTCAAAATGTTGTCTGGGCACCTGCTACCTTTTTTTGATTTTGTGCACTTCCAGAAAGACATTGGATCTCTCAGCATATGATTTTGAACCCGTTGTTTGTAGTTGCAGTAAGCAAGTTCAATCATAAATTTTACCTTTGTTCAACACTTAGCGAACGTTTCGTAATCTTCAGGTAATTTAGTCATCTTAAAAATTTTATGGAGAAGTGCTTTTTGTCGGATGTTGCGAATTAATTCAACAGTATATATTGCTTTGTCAAAAAAATAGGGATCCCTAATAAAAATGCAAAAATGTAACACAAAATGTGTAAAAAATTGCCATCGTGAGCGCTGCTGAAACTATTGATCATAGAACAGAAAAATGTTCTACAATATTATAAATCGTATTAATATCTACAAAAAAGTATCTATTACAATATGTCCAACTACTGTTGGTTTGCCACTATAAATACTTTTTACATTTTAAAAGTTAATAAAAGTACCGATACCTCTGTATTAATCATTATCCTATTAAATGATATTTTATTAAAGAGCGTTTTAACACATGTAGAATACTTTTTAAATTATTAAAATCTGTCAATTCATTCAAAACATATAACGAATAAAAATCTGTATCAAAAAAAATTGTAGAGACCGTTATAACTGGGCCTGCGACTGGTGAGTTAGCTCATATTTCAAGGATACAAATGATACCCACCGATAAACCTAAATTGTTTTTATTTATATCAAGCTAAAATTTAGCGTAGCGATTTAGAAAATTATTTCGTTAGTAGAATTTTTCAGTACTTGAGGAATATTTTTAAATTTGCTAATGTCGGAAATTCTACGTAAATGATGTTACGAATTTAAAAATGTATTAGATAGATATATTCAGTATGAAGTAAACTCTGTATGTTGATTAGATTATGAATGTAAGCGTGTATCTTATAATCTGAAAGTAAGGAAGTAATTAAAAACTAAGTAAAATACAACGTTTATATTAACAAAATAAAACTATAGTCCGACTTAGTAGACTTTCCACTGCCACATGATCGGTAAATACGCGGGTGAAACCGTAGAACATTGCTAGTGATAAATAAACAGAGCAAAGCTTGCAAAGTATGTGCGTGTTATAGTGTCAAAATCAAAAGTGTATCCATACATTATTTTATTTTAGGACAAATCCTCAAGTCGAATTGTAAAACTGAAGAATAACGTATTTAAAATAATTGTAAGCAAAGCCTCAAACAACTTGGAATTCTATGCGAAAGGACCTGTCATTTACTTGCCGCCTTATATCGTAAGCTTTAAAATTGATAAAGAAGAGTACTGTGACGTACCCAATTTGGTAAGCATTTCATTATTCTCAATCACATTTTTTGTTAAATATTTTATTATATTAATCAAAAATAACTATGGCATAAGATCTGATGGCCTGACCTCTCTCCGGTCGTGTCGGATTCTCGTCATATCGGACTATGAGAGTGAAGGAATGGAGAATACACTTGTGTACTATGCCTGCCAATCCGCAGTGAAGCAGTCGTGGGTCTATGCTCTAAAAACCCTCGCTCCTCGGAGTGAGGAGGCCTGTACCCAGCAGTGGGACGTTAAAGAGCTGCTACATACAATTTGTCGCTAATGCACATATATAGATGAAATCACTGTATTAAGTTGGGTCTTATTTTTATCACTAAAATTTTTATTTATTTTATTTATTTAAAATTAAAATACATTAATTACAACATAATCAGATAAGTTAACGGTGTTGCAAAAACCCTTGCGGGTTTGTCCGTTCACCGGGGTGAATCGTTCAGCGTTCAAACTCATTGTTGGTATCATAACTAAAACAAGCGACTGACGCGTCAAACCGGTTTAGCACATTGTTGCTAAACCATATACAGGTGTTCCAAAATTAAATTTTATTTATTAGTTAATAAGTAGTTTTTGAGTTTCACTTTTATATTGTTTTCATTAACTTCGTTTTTTACGTTACGCGGTAAGTTATTAATTAAAGTCGGTACGATAAATTCGAGTGTCTGTCGTCCATACAAGTTATTGGTATGTGGCACAATAAGTTTTGAGTTAGTGATACTGCGTGTAAGTATTGGGTATTGAAACTGCTTTTGTAGTTCATTTTTAAAATAGTTTTCTGTTAGTAAGATGTATTTTATCATATCCTGTATTGGCATAATTTTACAATAAGAAAAAAGACTTTGGTGATCTACATTCCTCGCATTGTAAATTTTATTTTTGATCTTGTATGGTATGATAGATTTGAGTAATCGTATCTGCAATTGATAAATGTGATTTAAATGTGATTGTAGGTTCTGCCATATCTACTAAGACCATACAATATGGTAGGTTTAGAAATATAAATATAAAGATATAACTTTGTGTACAATATTTCTAAATGTACATTAAGAACGATGTTTTCTCTTTCGTATAATGAACACATTTTCGTGTGATTTTCATGTGCAAGATTAGACACTATAAGTTTATGCCTAATATAACAACGTAAGACAAATACACATATATTACAAATATTGAATATAAAAAATATATTTTGACTGTTATTCATATAACAGCCATTGTTCTTTATTATCATTTAAGTGATTCGAAAAAGTTGATCTTGTTATGTATTGATTACTCTTATGTATTTGTATTGGGCTTCCAAATATGAGAGAACTTGTATGAAAAAATAAAAGTTAATGTATAGAATTCATAAGGGTCATGTATCCGTTAAAACTCGAAAAATGGTTTGGAAGCTCGACATTTTACAGTAGGTAGCTTGTCATCATTTTATTGTTACGTAAACTTTCACGAATATTGAAAACCTCTGATGATTTCGAGGGTTTTAATAAATAAAATTCAAAGTGCATGCGTACAAAGTACACATGTCAGAAGTGAAGCTTCTATGGCAAACAAATTTTTACGTCTTGCTTATATTTATACAAATCTAAAACATTAGATATCCGAGACTTAGAGGGAGGGAAAAGGATTTTAATTGTCATTAAAATATTGAAAGTGTCGAAAATTAATACAAATAATTTGTTGAAATCTCAAATGACGAATTGTAAATAAAATGCCACTTGTTTTTGTCAATATTAGAAATTATTAATTAAAAGTTTAGAAAACAGAATTCATAAATATTTTTTAATTTATACTTTATGAAAAATAGTATATTAAATTAATGACGAATGTCGAATTAAAATGCCACATGTCATTTGTATATATTAAAGCTACCTAACCTTCAAACGACTTAGCATAAAAAAAGGCTGCACATCTTCGTGACACAAGTCACGCGTTGCATCCGTAAAAATTTTACGCTCATGCGCCTGAAGAAGTTTCACATCAAATACTCTTAAGTATATATAAATGAATTGCTTTGTTTGCACTTAATTTTGCTTTGTTTCATTGGACGTTAAATGTTTATAGGGTTATTTAGAAAATTACCCAGTTGGAGCAGAAGCAAGGCCTAACGTTCCTGATAGATTTTGTGGAAGACGTAAAATTTACCATCGTGAGTTGATAGTTAATGGTAAAACAGCAACCCCTGGTGCTTGGCCGTGGCATGTTGCAATTAACAGGATTCAAAAAGGCACACTGAAATATATATGTGGTGGAACAATAATTTCCAATCACTATATTTTAACGGGTTTGTTAAAAATATTTAAGTTATTTGGATTTAGTTATAAGTAACTGAATCTTCTTTCATTGCGGAATATGTTTAATCTGTAGTTCAAATTTAATAGTATCCTTTCAGACGTAGAATTTTGAAAATCTATAATTTTAATCCCGTTAGCTAAGGCAATTTTTTAAACAGATTTTGAACTATGGTCATCTAGTGGTGTGACTCGTAAACTCTTGTCCAGGGTATCATCAACCACTGTGTTTCTTTTATAATGAAATATGTGCCTCATAGTTGTTTAAAATTCATCATCAATTGGTGGAGAAAAACATTGCGAGGAAACATTTCATATGCTAAGATCAATTCTAAGGTATGTTTGCTTGCCGACTAGTAGTGGACCAAAATGATGAGTCTATGCTGTAAAGTACATATATAGAATCACTTTTCATTCTCATAAAGATAGGCAGAGACCTTCTACTTGCCACGATCCTTGCATATCTCCTTTATCTCAATCATTCTCATTAAACATTTCATACAAGTTCGTCGATTTAGAGTAATCTTGACCTGTACCTTATTTATGTCCTGGATTTCATCCAGGAACATTCGCCTTGGTCTTTCCCTTACAACTTTCCCATTAATTCTTGACTCATAAATCCTTTTTGATAGTCTGATTTCATTCATTCTACGTGCCCAAACCATCTAAGCATACCTTTCTCAATTTTAGTCACTTCATCTTTTTTTATACCACAACGTTCTCTTATCTCATTATTTCGTTCTTTGTCACTCAGTTTCAATGTTTTATGCTTCTTCAGCCTTACCCAACTTTCACAAGCATACATAAGTGTTGGGATCAACACTCCTTCATGCACACATGCACTCTTCTATGCTGAAAAACCCTCTCTTATTAGTGGGTATGCCTAAGCTATTTAATGAGCCCACCTAGTAACTTTTAAGTAGTTTCAAATTTGAATATAGCGTTTCTTCATTGGTTTTTATACATGACAGCCGCCCATTGTGCTGCAATAAAGGGTGTGGCAGTATTACCGGAATCAATGGGCGTTAGTCTTGGAAAGCATCAATTAATTGGAGGTGATGTTATGCCACAAGAAGTTGAGGTGAGATATATATTTACAAAATCTCATGCCACTGTAACTGCGTAATTGGTCTAGTCAGCCTGTTCGGCCACAGTCATGAGGTCCTGGGTTCAAGTCCCGGCTTGGGCGAATTACAAAATCGATATTGAGTTTTCTATTAAGATTTTCTCAATATTTGCCCAAAGTTGGGAAGTTGGCGGTGTGCTCCATCACCGTACTTAGCATGTTAAGCCGTCGGTCCTGCGCCTGATCTCTTTTCGGTCGTGTCGTTTTCTCCTCACATCGGATTATGAGAGTGAAGGAATAGAGAGTGCGTTTGTGTATGTCTGCCAACGCGCTGTGGAGCAACGTTGTGAGTCTGCTCTAATAAATCTCTTTCCTATGAGTGATGAGGCCTGTTCCCAGCAGTGGGATATTAATGGGCTACTACTTACCTTTTACCTTTTATGTCACTGCAAACAACGAATTTAAAGGTGTAAAAATATTCACAATGTGTAGTAGACTTTAGTTACATAATATAATTAAAAACATACAAGACCACAAGAAAATTTATTGAGGTGCTTAACAATTGTGTTCTACATTCATAAAGTAATAACATTTACAATAAATATATATGTAATTATAATTGTGTATAAATTATTCTGGTCACCGGTTACTGAGCAAGTATTGGATTGCCAGATTGCCACGTTGACTCTCTCGCTCCCTTAGTCAATGAAATCAGTCTTTACTCAAACAAGGGTGGTACCAACAGGTTGTTCGCGTTAAGTATATAGTGAGTCATAATCCCAGATATCATTGATAATGACTAGTTGAAGATCTTGTAATTTGGAAAGATTGGTCACTTAGTTAACTGGTCACTGTGAACTTGACCTTCTAATTTGAAAAGAATTTATTGGTTAGGGGGCGCAGATGAATTTTGAATTATTAATTCTTAATGCGAACAAACGGTATTCCCGGCTAAAGCCTTCCACTACTCTAGACTTAGAAAAATCTGATAATACAATTTCCTAAACTTGCACTGTCTCTCTCTATTACGCCAGTGAAGCCACAGTGATTTATGAATGCAAATCAAAAATATACACAAAAAGAGTACAATATAATTGTTGTTTTTAGGTTTACGAAGTAACCATACACGAAGAGTTTAATCACAAGACTCTCGCAAATGATATTGCTTTATTGAAATTGAAAACCGCGATAACGTATAATGAGTATGTTCAGCCAGCTTGCATTTGGGTCGACACTATAAGAGAAAAATTACCACCTGGTGTAATATTTGGAAGCGTAAGCACGTCTTAATTTCTAATAGAACAGATATCAAATATCGTATAATTTTCTCTAAATTCAAAACATCTTACATTCGTTGTCAGTTGAAGCTGCTTGTCTTTAAAACTCACTGCCTACATACATGCATAGCATCACACCCCATTCGCATAGGGGTAAGCAGAGACGAGTCGTCGGTTTAGAGTACTCTTGACCTGGCCCTTATTTAAAACGGCGAACGTTCCTGGATTTGGTCCAGGAACGTTCGCCTTAGCCTTCCTCTTCCAACTTTCGCATTCACTCTTGACTCATAAATCCTTTTTGTCAGTCTCCTTTCATCATCATCATTCATAATATTTAGCATCTCCTGTAGCTCATTAGTGGATGACGCAAGTATTACTTGGTCATCAGCGTAGAGTAAACATTTGATGTGTAATTCATTCATTCTTAACCATACATACTTTCTTTTAAATCTGTCAAACATTAACCATGAATAGGTTGAACAGCCATGGTGATGCAACACATCCCTGTCGAACACCTCTTTCGACAGGAAACCACTCTGTGTACGTTCCGTTTATTCTGACACAAGCACTAGAAACCTCATAGAGAGACTTCAATGCTAGAATCCGACAACCGCTCACTCCTTACGTAGATAACGTCGACCACAGCTCATTCCTCACATCTCACACCTCACACCTCACCTCACAGCTCACCACAGCTCACTGCCTATCTATATAAAATATGCTGTCCCATATCTTTTTTTAAAAGATTGCTGTTATTATTATTTTTATTTGGGCTTAAACAGATTTTACTACAACTTTTTCTGCTTCCTTTTTTGTGTGTCCTTTTAAGCATTTTCGGTTGCCTGGAAGAGTTCGCTATATCAGTGAAAAGGCCGTTAACCGTTCTCCATAATGTATTTGTTTGTCTTAACTGTATTATTATTACAATAAAGTTTTTTTGTACTATATTGTACATATGTATGAAATAGACCATTATAATAGAGTCAGTGAACTGAAAGAAAAGGAAAAAAATGATAAATTATAAATATGTATGTATTAGATAACAAAATAGTTTTTTTGTCAGGTTACCGGATGGGGATTTGATCAAACAGAATCTCTGTCTGCCCAACTACAGGAAGCTGTTCTCCCAATGGTTGACGATTTAACATGTATAAGGAGTAAACCCATATTTTTTTCGACCATTCTTGATGGACGAAAATTCTGTGCCGGCTATCGTAACGGTAAGTTGTGGAGATGTCTATTTATATAAACTGTTTTAATATTTAACTTTAAACTTCTTTAAATTTTTTATATATATACTGCCTAGTGCGCCTGCCAATCCGCGCTAGAGCAGCATGGTGGGCTGCTACTTACTTTTTACTTTTTTACTGCCTAGTATATGTATATATACATATGATGTTAATGTCAATAATTACTTTAAAGGTTTTTTCATTTGTAAATAACAAAATGACTAATTGGGAAATACAATGTTATATTTTACGAACATGTGTTATAGTAAGAATGTTTTAGATTACCAAATCGAAACTCTATAATTATACGTAATTGATAACTACGCGGGGAAGAACCGATAACAATTTGATTTTATAATACAAAATAACATATTACGGTAAAATAAGGAGTATCTAGGTTGCAGTGGTCCAATGGATAGATATATGTAGAACTTGTTTTTAAAGTTAAAAACTTTGTTAAAGCTGATTGAAAAAGCATAGTATAATTTGAAGGATTACTTGCACCATAAAAACCGTGGGAGAGAATGGCTAAATTAAAATCTGATTTAAATTCGTTTTTGGTTTTTATTCTGAAACAGGGCGAAAAGAGACCCACGTAATTTTGGATTGTAAGCCCTAAAATATAGTCGTAATGAGAGGTAATATGAAAACAAGATGATTGATATCTACTGTAAAAGCCTAAAAAATCGTCTCACCTATGAGTGAGGAGGCCTATGCCTAGCAGTGAGAAATTAATAGGCAAGTACCCGTACCTCACCTTAAATCTTTTGTAATATTTCAGGAACATCAGCCTGCAATGGCGACAGTGGCGGCGGTTTCGTTGTTTACGTACCGTACATAACGCAAGATGAAAATCACCCATTTGCTGATGGAGCTTGGTATATCAAAGGACTGGTATCTCTCAGTATCGCTAAAGAAGATTCATCATTATGTGATCCTAATGAATATGTGGTATTCACTGACATTGCTGCACATGTTAACTGGATACGTGACCATATGGACTAAAATTTATTGATATAAGAAAAATTATTATTAAGATTTAAACAAGCACTGTTTATTAATGTTCATAAATTGTTGCATATATTCTTAAAAGATAAGTAGCAGCCCAGGTACTGGGCACAGGCTTTATAAGAGAAACTCACCACGCTGCTATGCTAATAGTTCGCTGGCCTACTATACAAGTTTATGCGCTAACACAAGTGCACTCTCCATTCCTTTACTCTCCTAGTGCGATGTCACGGCCATCCGACACAACCGGAGAGAGATCAGGCTCAGGAGGCAGGGAGGTGGAATACACTGCCAACTTCCCAGCATCGGGTAAACACAGAGAATTTCTTAACAGAAACCTCAATATCGAATAAGCTTAATAAATCGTAATATTTCACTGATATTTATTAAGAAAGACGGATCTACAAAATTACGACTGTCCAGGAGAGCAGTTTGAAGTTAATTTTATCTATAAAAATCAGATGAAATATTTATTATTATACAAAATCAATAATACGTTACTTTTGTTTGATAAACAATAAAATTTACAATAAAGATTATTATGCAGCCATAATCGAGGTTTTTTTAATCAATAACCTATAAAAATAATTCTTAGAAATTGTTAAGAAAAAATATATCTTAACCCATTGCAATAAGAGTCAAATTTAATTTTACGCAGAACAATTTTCCTCAATAGAAACTGGATATACCAGAACTGGTTTATCTTCATTATAAAGTTGCGGGAAGTATATGAAATTGGTCATTATATTTTTTTCTATATAATATTTTTCGTTTATGTAATACTCATTTTGTATGTCTTTTTAAATTGGTGACAGACTGTAATCTCACTTGATACAATTTGAGATAGAAGCAGGCTGACCTGTTGTTGTTGTTTTTCTTGCCCTTATCCCACTAGGCGGGGTCGGCACAGCATGTTTCCTTTCGCCACTTCACTCTATCCGCTGTCATTGCTACATTCACACCCTTTATACACATATCCTCTTTCACACAATTCATCCACACTTTTTTTGGTCGCCCTCTCCCGGCCCTGCCGCATACCATCATTACATGTCCATACCAGGCTAACCTGCCACTCCTTAACTTCTCGGTCACTGGTGCTACTTTCACACTTCCTCTAATATACTCATTCTTAATCTAATCTAATTTTGTCACTCCACACATCCATCTCAATATTCGCATCACCGCTGCATGCAATTTCCTTTCATTCTCCGCTTTGGTTTCCCAGCACTCTGATCCATACAGGACGACAGGTCTTACGGCCGTCTTATAAATTTTCCCCTTTAGTTTAAGGGGCATTCTGGTATCACAAATTGTTCCCGAGACCTGCCTCCACTTCATCCAACCTGCATTTATCCCGCTAGTAACATCTCGGTCAATGCCGCCGTCGTTGTGNGGATGACAGGTCTTACGATCGTCTTATAAACTTTCCCCTTTAGTTTAAGGGGCATTCTGGCATCACAAATTGTTCCCGAGACCTGCTTGCACTTCATCCAACCTGCATTTATCCTCCTAGTAACATCTCGGTCAATGCCGCCGTCGTTGTGGAAGATAGAGCCGAGTTAATGGAAATCGGAGCAGACTCGAAGGGAAACACCATCTAAGACAATCGAAGAAAAACTGGATGGATCCCCGAAATCACAGAACAGATGTTCTGTTTTGGTTCTATTGATCTTCAACCCTGCGCTTTCCAGGTTTTCCTGCCATATTTCTAGCCTTCTCTATATCTAGCTCCATACTCTCCAACAAGCACAATGTCATCGGCAAACAGCATGCACCAGGGTGTTTCGTCTTGTATGTTTGATGTCAATGCATCCATTACCAGGAGGAACAAAAAAGGGCTTATAGCCCATCCCTGGTGCAAACCTACGCCCACATTGAATTTGTTAGTTTCGCCAGCTGCGGAGCGAACGTATGTAGTTGCTCTACCGTACATAGCACGGATAAGACGCAGGTATTTCCCAGGCACTCTTTTCTCTTTCAAAGCCCACCAAAAGACTTCACGGGGTACCCTATCATATGCCTTCTCCATATCAACGAATACCATATGCAAGTTCTTATGTAATCGTTTGTGCTTTTCGCAAAGTTGGCGAATTGAAAATATGGCATCCGTTGTTCCACGTCCTGGCATGAATCCAAACTGATTCTCTGTCACTTTAGTCTCTTCTCTCATTCGTCTAGCAACAATCTTCTCCCATACTTTCATGCTGTGTGACATGAGCTTTATTCCTCTATAACTGTTACAATTATAGAGGAATATGTACATCACCCTTGTTTTTTTTAAAACAGGCACCAGCGAACTGATACACCATTCGTCAGGGATCGCCTCATCTTGTAACAAGTTATTGAATAACAAAGACAGCCACGTCCATCCATCCATATCCAGAAACTTCCACTCTTTTATTTGCCTCTTATGGTTTTTATACAGGATTGTAGCGGAACACAATTTTACTACTTGTCGGCACGTTTTCGCTGGTAATGTGGTAACTGACCGAAGCCAAGCCGACTGGTCGAGACTCAGAAATGCAGATTCCATGGGAATACAAGGAAACCAGAATACCATCAAATCAAAGTGTAACAATCAACAATACAACGGCCTGCAAATGTTATACCTATTGTAATACTTGTAATTGGTAGATCAATAAGATAACAATTTTGAATCTTTAAATTTCAACTATGTCGGCCTCTAATCTATATGTCAGTATTTTTTAATTAAGCAAATGTTTAATTAATTTTGCTGATACTGTAGCTGTATTTTCACCTGATACTATGTGATTATTTCCACGGCCGAAGTCTCCAATCATACTACAATTGTGCAAATTAGAAAATACAATGTCTTTAAATTGCCCTACTGTTAATCAAACCCAGAGCCTTTCCTATCGAAGCAATTACTCGTAATTAATTGTGATTTTCGCTACCAGATAGCTAAAGTCAATACACTTATGTCTTATTATTTTGAACTTTTGAGCTCGAACATCATTTTTGAATGATACCTGTATCATATTAATCAACAGAGAAAACTAAATCTATATTAATCAAAACAATATAAACCTAAAAAATGTACAGCGCGTGCGTCCAATGTACACATGTTAGATATGAAACTTTTTTGGAAAAGCAATTTTTAAGTCTTTATATTTATACAAATCTAAAACTTTACATTTCCAAGACTTAGAGGGAGGGAAAAAGGAATATATGTCGGAAATTTAATTATCATTACAATATTAAAAGTGTCGAAATTGAATACAAATGATTTATTGAAATCTCAAATGATGAATTGTAAATAAAAATGTTTTATGTACACATGTTTTTTTGTCAACATTAGAAATTATTAATTGAATTTAAAACTTCAAGACAAGAGAATTAATAAAATATTTATCTTTTATATTTTATGAAAAATATTATATTAAATTATTAAACAAAGAGTGGCAAATTAAAATGTCACATTTTATTTGTAAATATTAAAACTACCTAACCTAATTAGCATAAAAAACGCTGCACATCTTCGTGACGCGTATCACGCGTTTCATCTGTTAAAATTTTACCATCGTTCGCCTAAAGAAATTTCACGTCAAAAAACTAACAAGGTTTTTTTATAATTATACCATATTTAACCTTCAACTCCAACATTGATGTGATCAGTTTATTGTACAGCGTACGAAATGAAGAGTCAACACGTAAACACCCACGAGTGATACATTGTAACGTACTGAGAAAAATGCCGTACTACTCAAAATGTGAGACAAATATAAGAACAGTTAATAAGACAAACAGTGTATCAAAACGTTGTATATAATAATGGAAGTTATCAGGAATGCAGTGTTAGTAATAATGACGATAATTCTTAATGTGGAAAGTATAAAATTTTATAAAAGTGTTCGCCCAGATCCAATTTTTCGTGCCTTACCGTGCGGGACAGACAAAATTGTATCATTCTTCAAATCGGGATTAAAAAAAGGTTATAACATTACTATAAAACAGGACATAGAACCTAATATGAATTTAAATCTTGTATTTGACTCACAAGCAGCCATTTTATTAGTAAGTATAAAGCAAATATTAAACGAATTTGAACTTTATGAATTATCAAATGAAGTATGACTTTATAATTGTTTGGAACTAACTATATGACCTCCACTTTCCTGTTGCATAATTTGATAAATGAAAATAAAATGTTTGTCATTATTAATGTTTGTAATTATTTCTTAACAATAATACAGTCATCAATAATATCTTTAAAATCAATTAATTAAACATATGCAAAAAATATTTACGATCTACCATTTAATTGGTGCAAAACTTAGGTTATTATACTGGGTTATACCATAACACTTTATTTATTAAACATGTATATAGATTTTATTGTGTTTTATCGTAAATGTATGTAAAAATGACTTGAGGATACTACAAAATTAGACAGCAGAAGATATTACATTCCCGTGAAATACTTTTAAGACAAACTTATGTATACATATTAAACAAAGTGAAATTGTTTATCCGTGTTTAGTGTTACGTATATATTTAAAAATTATGTATATATTTCTAATAATCGATCTTTAATTGATCCGGGTTAATCTCTAGAGCAATCAAACCGAAGTTGGCTAGACTAGATAACCCTAGGGGAAAAATAAACAGCTGGAGGCATACTAAATGAATATACCTATTACCGCTTTTCAATAACCGTTTATTTTATTCAAGGACACAAGTTATAAACACGTCGCCTTATCTTCTTGATTTGCTTTATCTATAATATTATATTCATATATACTTAGGTCAAACAAGTTCAGCTCGTTCTTTTTATAATTTAATATATTGATAAAATATATACATATAAACTAAATTGCAGTTTGCTAATTGGGCTTATCGGTGAGGGAAAGTGAGGAAACTTGTATATCCCTGGATTACTTCCGGAGTATATGTAGCCCGCCAACCCTCACTGAAGTAGCGTAGTGCCTTTATACAGTAAAACCATATCTTCTATAAGTCAGGAGGCCTGTGCCCAGCAGTGGGACGTTATTAGGCTGCTGCTTACCTTACTTACCTACCTATAAAATGTTTCAATCATAACACTGTATATTTGCGATTGATTTTCGGCCGGTCGTGATGGATTGCCATCACATCAGACTGTGTGAGTAAATAAATAGTGAGTGCACTTGTGTACTGTGCCTGCCAACCCGCTGTGGATTAGCATGATAGTAGGTATATACTTTAAAATCCTTCTCTCCATGAGTAAAGAGGCCTGTGTTCAGTAACGGAACGTCATTGAGTTGCAACTTACCTTTTTTATTGTATTATATATAATAATATTATTTCAGGAGGACACAGCCAAATTCTCCAGCGTTCAAGATGACTTACAAAACATATTTAAAATAACTGTACTTAAAAGCAGCAACTACTTGACTTTAACTGTGTTAGGTCAGGCCGCCCCTTTCACTCCGCCATATCTGACAAGTTTTAAAATTAATGACGCAGAATACTGTAAAAATCCTAATTTGGTATGTATATAATTTATACATATATATACTAAAAAAATATACAAATAAATAAAATGGAGAGTCTAATTTTAATTAAAAATTAGCAGCATTTCGCGGAGTGCATGTGAAAGTGTATACGGTACTTTTAAGATATAGTTTGTTGACTTTTAATTTAATTTTCTATTATTTTCACTGTGGCGTACTGTAATGGAAATCTACCAACAACTTTTCTTACATCTCGTTGGCTGTTAGGTAAATTTTATAGTTTTAAGACCGCCTTTTGCATTTTGTGCAATAAGTTTATAGATAAAAATAAATAAGCATCAAAAAGATGCCACCCTACTTTAAAATCCCCTGTAGTCAGCTAGTCTTATCTACATACATACATACATACATACATAGCATCACGCCTCATTCCCATAAGGGTAGGCAGAGACAACATCCTTCCACTTGCCACGATCCTTGCATATCTCCTTCGCTTCTTTCATTCTCATTAAACCTTTCATACAAGTTCGTCGGTTTAGAGTACTCTTGACCTGGCCGTTATTTAAAATGTCCTGGATTTGGTCCAGGAACGTTCGCCTTGGTCTTCCCCTTCCAACTTTCGCATTCACTCTTGACTCATAAATCCTTTTTGTCAGTCTCCTTTCATTCATTCTCTCTACATGCCCAAACCATCTAAGCATACCTTTCTCAATTTTAGTCACTACGTCTTCTTTTATACCACAACGTTCTCTTATCACACTATTTCTTACTCTGTCACTCAGTTTTAATCCACTCATGCTTCTCAACGCTCTCATCTCTACCGCATTTATTTTACTTTTGTGATTCTTCTGCCATACCCAACTTTCACTACCATACATAAGTGTTGGCACCAACACTCCAGCATGCACTGCCAGTCTAGCCCTTTGAGACACCATCTGGCTATTCATAAAAGCATGCAGAGCACCATTTACCATATTCCCTGCATTCACTCTCCTTTCGATATCACTTTCACATGTTCCATCTTTTGTAAATTTAGATCCCAAGTATACAAATTCTTTCACCTCTTCCACTTGTTCCCCATCTATCAAAATATTGCCATTCATCATAGATTCATCTCGTTCAAAAAGCATAACTTTCGTTTTGTTTACATTCACTTTCATTCCTTTCCCTTTCAAAGCTTCATTCATAATATTTAGCATCTCCTGAAGCTCGTTAGCGGATGACGCAAGTATTACTTGATCATCAGCGTAGAGTAAACATTTGATGAGTAATTCATTCATTCTTAACCCATACATACTTTCTTTTAAATCTGTCAAACATTTATCCATGAAAAGGTTGAACAGCCATGGTGACGCAACACATCCCTGTCGAACACCTCTTTCGACAGGAAACCACTCCGTGTACGCTCCGTTTATTCTGACACAGGCACTAGAACCCTCATAGAGAGACTTCAATGCTTGGATCAGACAACCGCTCACCCCATACGTAGATAACGTTGACCACAGCTCATTCCTCACCACTCGATCATAGGCCTTTTCTAAATCTACGAACGCGCAATAAACTTTTTGGTGTTTAGCCAAACATTTTTCAGTTATGCACCGTAAAGAAAAGACCTGATCCGTACATCCCATTCCTCTTCTAAATCCCGCTTGCACGTCCCATATTTTCCCATCAGTTTCATTAATCACCCTTTCAATTAATATCTTTGCATACAATTTGCCGACGACACTAAGAAGGCTGATACCGCGGTAATTTTTGCACTCCTGCTGTGACCCTTTTCCTTTATATAGAGGGACAATTACGGCCTTGCTCCAATCTCTTGGGACTTGACCTTTCTCCCAGCATATATTGAAAAGGCAGTACAGCTGAGCTACCACAATCCCGCGGCCAGCCTTCAGCATCTCGACTGACACTCTGTCATACCCAGCAGCCTTACCTGATTTCATACCTTTTATCGCTTTCATGATGTCATCCATACTAATCTCGCTATCACTTGTCTTACATTCATTGCTATCCGCAGAGGCCATATTTACCTCTGCTTCATTTCTTTCAAACAAACTTTCAAAATGATCCTTCCATCTCTTCAATATCTTTATTTTTAGATATATATATATAGTCTTATCTATATATCTAAAAATAAACTGTTCGTTAGTGTCACTAAAATTCGTACGATTTTGTATCATTTTTGAGGTGAGTAAATATGAAAAAAATTAAAAGCACGTAGCGTACAAACTACACATGTCAGAATTGAAATTTCTTAGCCAAACTAATTTTTAAGTCTTGTTTATATTTATACAAATCTAAAACTTTAGATTTCCGATTTGTCATTAGAGATTTCAATAAATTATTTGTATTAATTTTCGACCTTTTTAATATTTTAATGAGAATGAAATTAATTTCTAACATATCTTCCTATTTCCTTCACTAAGTCTCAGAAATCTAAAGTTTTAGATTTGTATAAATATATACACGATTTAAAAATTAGTTTGCCAAAGAAGTTTGACTTCTGACATGTATACTTTATAAGCTGGTATTTTTTATCTTTTTTGATTACGAATTCTTTGATTTGGCCAATTTTTTACTAATGTTAAAATATTCTACAATTATCATTCAGCTTTTTTATTTATTGATTTTAAAACGGTACGAAGTTTGCCGGGTCAGCTAGTACTAGGTAAAAATGTTTTACAGACATACTTCCTGGAGTATCCGGTGGGTGTACTAAGGCAAACTGGCGATAGGTATTGCGGAAGACGTAAGATGCTACATACAGAGTTGATTGTTAGTGGCGTTACAACGAAACCAGGCGATTGGCCGTGGCACGCTGCAATAAACCGACATAACGGAAGCGAGAGTCAATATATTTGCGGTGGCACATTGATATCTAAATCATTCGTTTTAACGGGTAATTTCCTTGGTTTTATTAAATTTTTTAACTTATCTATAGAGCCAGCAAACTTGTCTCCTTCATACTACGAGAGAAGATACTATATCCAGAAAGAAACACAAAAAACATGTTGAAAGAAATCACGTCCTCAATTTGAAACTGTAACAATTGTTTTGTCAGATCATTTGCCGGAATAAAAGTGTGTCAATTTGTTTGATAAACTTTCTAAATTACCGTAATGGTTTATGTTACGACAAAACTGATAATTTTCTTAATAAAGTCGTTTCAATAAAGTACTAACACACATACGACCACTTGTATGCCTTTTGATATAAATTTAAAAATAAAAATGTTATCGTTATAATTATCTTGAGATCCCGTTGATTCTCGCGATATAATCGCTGCTAAAATAAGCAGATGATCAATACAGAATCACAGTTTATACTAGTTCAGAATTCATCTTTTTTGTAATAACAATGTATGTCTAGTAAACAATAAATAAATAACAGCCAAATGCGTACATTGCTTTTTATTAGGCTGATGAAGAAACAAATAATCATATTTGTAATTGTTACCAGCTATCTCAAGCAGTATCAACTTAATCTGTTCTTTGTAAGTTAATCGGCTGAAAAGCTTTGAAAAACTG
This sequence comes from Elymnias hypermnestra, assembly GCA_015832385.1. NCBI lineage: Eukaryota > Metazoa > Arthropoda > Insecta > Lepidoptera > Nymphalidae > Elymnias > Elymnias hypermnestra. Next base: position 2,291,707 of record JACTOM010000021.1, on the reverse strand, counting down.
GTAATTATCGATGGATGGAATGAGGAATTTTGCCTGTATCCCTATGTATCGCTGGCGCCATCTATCCATCGGTGTGGGACAAAGTCAATTGTGACAAACCAGCGCGCGTCTTGTCAGTTTTTGGACTGACCACCCACCGGAGTGTTCTACTGTTGAAACTGTCGCGTTCCTATTGCTGTTAATGTGTTTGTGTAATTTGATGTCGGGAACATTAAGTGATTGGACATTATAATCTGAGTTAATTAATAAAGTGTTGGGTTGCACCAACATTACCCACCAAAGCCCACACACAGTATGAATATGGCTTTATAGATGCCACTAATGACGATGTCGGTGGAGAACCCTACGCCCCTATGCCTTATGCTTCTTCTCTCTTATTCTCCAACATTTATATAAGCGTAGATACTGAGAATGTATTCTCCGTTGGCGTTATTAAATTCCTACTAAAGGATCATGCTTTTCTATATCTTGTTAAAATTTTCAGTTTCATATTGTCCAATTACATTTTTATAGCATTGCTTGTTAATACTCTTTTAAGTAACAAATAAGTTATTATAATTTTTTTGTATTAATAATATATCTGAATATTTTAGCCCTTAGACTGCCGCTTATTCTCCCTGCCTCGCCTCGCACGGCATTGTCTCGGATGCCTCGCGGGTCGAATTACGCTAAAGTAGCTCTTGGGACTTAAATGTTCATAAAAGACCAAATGTTATGATTTTTATGTTTGATAATAGCTAAACTATACTATGTTATCTGAATGATGAAAAAAGACCGTCTTGTATTTGTAGGTTCATATCTTAAAAATAAAAGCTTGCCTCAACGGTTTTCATTATTGTTCACATCACTTACATAATCAAAAACACAAATAATAACTAATAAACACTATCTATAAAATACCACAAAAACACTTAACGACCTTTGACCCGACACATGCACCGTTAGTTACGGTCACTTTTTAACAGATTTATTTTTTGTTTGTTTTTGTTGTTTAGTGTTATGTCTACGCATAAATTGTTACGACTGTTATCGGAAAGAGAAACAGATAATACACATAATGACTTGAAAAGAAAGAGAAACTTATGTTTCTGATTGCCCGAGTTGAGACAGAACTATCGTATCACGGTTTCACCGTACCAATAGTTGACACGGGCTTTTTAATGTAAAAATGTTTAACAAAATAAATAATTTGATTCATATACAATTTACTTTTATATCCACAGCTGCCCATTGTGCTGCAAAGCAAGGCGTCCCGGTATCTCCTAGTACACTAGGAGTAGTTCTAGGAAAATATCATTTATATGAAAGCGATAAAGCTATTCAACGGAAAGAAGTAGGTACACAACACGATTAATTAGTTAAGCTAGCAAACTTGTTGCTTGGAAAAACGGCGTTGGTTGCAACTGGCCAATGTAGTATAATTTTTTGCCATTTATCAACAAATTAGAAGTCGGAGAGGTAATTTACCTCTTACTTGACTCTACTTAGCATCGTACGTCAAGCTTGCTGCTTGAAGGAATTGCTTTGCTGGTAGGGTTGCAACTTGTCAACGTAACTTTTCACCATTTGTCCACAAACTAGGAAATATAATTTTCTAAATTTGCCTTGGCGAGAATTGATCCCAGTACAACGAAACGAACAACCGCACCATTTCGCCTGTAAGATAATCAAATAAATAAATATATAATATTGTTTGTTTGTATTATTGTATTGTATGAAATTTTTCATAAAAAATGATAAAAAAATATTAAAACTTTCGTTTCGGTAAAAGGCTGTGTAATAACGATTAAGAGATACACGATAATGTACCATTTACCAATTAGTACGTTCATCTGCCTGCCTTATTGGTCTTGTGGTTAGTATGTTCGACTACAGACATGAGGTCCTGGGTTCGAGTCCCGGGTCACGCCAATTCTCAATATTTGCCCGAATTGGGAAGTTGGCGGTGTGATTCACCTCCGTGCCTCGGAGAGCACGTTAACGTCGCTCCTGCGCCTGATCTCTCACCGGTCGTGTCGGATTCCCGTCCCATCAGACTATGAGAGTGAAGGAATAGAGAGTGCACTTGTGTACTATGCCTGCCAATCTGCACTGGAGTAGCGTGGTGGGTCTATGCTAAAAAAAAATCCTCGCTCTACTTTTACTTACTTTTTACGTTTATCTTTACGTACTATCATTTGAAATTGATGTGAGACTTTTAAATATACGCACTAAAATACCAATACCTTACAACATTCAATACAGCTCGCTTGTCCAACGTTTTTACAGTTTAATTTTGAAAACCTGCCACATAGATATATTACCTAAAGCTAAATTTTCTTAGATAACATTGACCGTTTTTTCTTCATTTTACAGGTTCGTGAAATAATCGTCCACCAGGAATTTTATTATAATACACTGAATAATGATATTGCTTTACTGAAACTGGCAACAGAAGCAACTTACAATAACTTTGTACAACCAGCCTGCCTTTGGAATAATAATGTTTATGATAGACTCTCGATTGAAGCTTTAGGAACGGTAATAATTATATGAAACATTATAAAATCACTCCAAAGCAACGAAATTGGAAATATTCTTTTTAAATTTCTACTGTTACTTTAGACATATAGTTTATTCGTATAAATAATTCAAGATTTTTATTCATTATGGAAAATTAATTTACGACAATTGAGCCAAAAAGCTGACATAAGAGGTTTCTTGACATGCAACGAGTTTCAAATGTTTATTTATTTTTTTAATAATTACAATATTATTACATATTATTTTCTTCGTATCACTAACTAATCAAAAAAAATCATGAAAATAAATGTACAAACACCTTGAACAACTAAGAACAAACAAAGAAACGAGCGTTTATAGATACTCTCCACGTGGTCGAAATTCGACTATAATTAATTTAAATTATAAGAATGAACATCATTAAGGTTCTACTGTCGACAAATATGTTCTATAATCACAAATTTCGTCAAGTAAATAAGCCTATTTTTTCCAAAAAATAATGAAATCTAAAAAAAAACGATTACAATAACCATGCAACAAAAAGTGCTAATCATTGAACTTGTAATAAATAATTCAATAATGAATATTACCAAACTTCTTTATAAACGATGTTTTCAGTAAAAGCTCTTTTATTTCCTAAACGTCCTTGACAAACAATATTTATCTATTCTCAATTTAGCTTCAACAGTACATAAAAGAGTTATATATGTGTGTGTTAAATCCGTGGTAGTATAATAGTCTCATTAATTGATTTAATATGTATTTTGTGCATATTATAAAAAAAAATGCATTCTGTACTCCTTCCCTATACAAATTATAACTGTGGGAAATTTCACACTCCTCAGTTCACGAAATTTTCATAAAAATGGATACAAAGGTTTTTTTCTTCACGTATTAGTATATAGATAACTAAGGTTTTGAGTTTAAACTGATTAAAAATTTACTTTCAGGTAGTGGGTTGGGGATTTGATCAAACCGACTCTTTAGCTAACACATTACATGCAGCTAACATGCCGCAGGTACCGAACTTAGACTGTATCTACACTAAACCGGAATTTTATGGAAATTTTCTACGAGACGGGAAAAGATTTTGTGCAGGATATACTAATGGTAATTAACAGAAAAAAAATATCCAGCTTTATTTATAAACGTTCTCATCATCCGTCATCTAGAGATCTTCAAAACTAGTCCCATTTGCCTTGAAATAAATAAATGACAAGATAAATTAGACAAGATAAGATAAGTAACATCCCATTAACATCCCACAGCTGGGCACAAACCACTTTACTCACATAAAAGGGATTTAGAGCAAAGACCCTGCTGCTCCATTGAAGGTAGACAAGCTATCGTAGTCGTTGTCGTTTCAACCAATGGACGTCCACAATTAGACATAGGTCTTACGTAATGATGTCTACAAGGCCCGATCTTGCGCCGCCTCTTCATGTCATCAAACCACCTTGTGGGAGGTCTGCCTACAGTGCGCCGACCTGTGCGGGGTCGCCACTCCAGCACTTTTGGGCCCCAACGTCCATCGGTCCTTCGGATTATATACCCCGTCAATTGCCACTTCAAGTTCGCGATTTGTAGGACTATGTCGGTAACTTTGGTTCTACTACGGATCTCCCCATTTCTGATTCGATCTTTTAAAGTAATTCCGAGCATAGCCCTCTCCATTATCCGCTGAGTGAATCTGTGCTTCCGCATGAGGCCCATAGTCAGCGAACACATCTCAGAACCGTATGTCACAAGCACTGTTCGAAGACTTTGGTCTTCAGGCACTCAGGGATATCGGACGAAAATATCTGGCGTAGTTTGCCAAACGCTGCCCAGCCAAGTTTGAATCCAACTCGACAGGCTATACATATTACAAAATTGCTCCGGGCTATGCAAGTATCTCCGCGATGTATTCCTTCATCAAAAACAACATCGTTTGTCATAGAATCATTAATTGTATCATCTATGAATAGTCCAGCAACTGAATTCAGAATCTATTGTAGCTTTAAAGATCATATCTTCAAAATATTATTAATTATTTTATTACAATTGTCTGTTTCGCTTTTCTGACCATAAATATATTTTAAGAAAGGGACGCCTTTAATGGCCTAACGATGTGAGTACTTGTTACACTAGTAGAGATGTTCGGCACATAGAATTATTTAAAGTGAAACTTCTTTAGGCGCGTAAGGGCACTTTTTTTCCGATGAAACGCGTGATTAGCGTCACCATGACGTACAGCGTTTTTTTATTTCGTTTGAAGGTTAGGTAGTTTTAATTTTTACAAATATCATGTGGCATTTTATTCTGCCACTTGTCATTTAGTAATTTAATATACTATTTTTCATAAAACATAAATTAAAAATATTTCATAAATTCTCTTTTCTATATTTTAAATTCAAAAACAAAATTTAATTAATAATTTCTAATATTGACCATAAACTCGTGACTTTTTTACTTACAACTTGTCTTTTAAGATTTGAATAAATTATTTGTACTAATTTTAGACACCTTTAATATTTTAATGACAATTAAATTCCTAACATATCTTCCTTTCTCCTACCCTCTAAGTCTCAGAAATCTAAAGTTTTAGATTTGTATAAATATAAAGAAGACTTAAAAATTACTTAATCAAAGAAATTTCATGAGTACTTTGTACGCACGCACTTTTACCTTTTTTTAATATCACCCAATAAGTGACGCCAGGCAAAAAATTTACATTCTGACAATTCTGACACGAACTGTGTGGAAACCATCATATCTAAACTACCCCTTAGATTGTATAAGCACATACCATCACTTAAGATCACAATTACGTCGTAACTTTTTAGGTGTAAAGAAAATAACAACTTAAAGTTCAACTTTAAAATGTAACAGTTTAATTAATTTTTTTAGGTACAACAGCTTGCAATGGTGACAGTGGTGGCGGTTTTATGTACTTTGTTCCCGACGTGGCCAATTATAAGGAACCCTCTGTGCCTGGAGCTTGGTACGTCAAAGGAATTGTGTCTACATCTTTATCAAGAGCCGATAAAACAAACCTTTGCGATCCTAATGCATATGCCATTTTCACGGATGTCGATATATATGTGGCATGGATTCAGAATACTATGAAATCCTAACATACAATTTTCTTATGATACGTAGGAAATCATTAATGAAAACGGTCCGAGTAAAGTCCTTTTACAATTTGTTGATACAACGTTTCATCTCTGAAATGAATATTTAGATTAGAGAGATGCAAACGTTTACGATCCACGCGTGATTAGCGTCACGAAGATGTGCAGCGTTTTTTATGCTAATTCTTTAGAAGATTAGGTAGTTTTAATATTTACAACTAACAAGTGACATTTGAGTTTGCTACTCGTCATTTAATAAAATAAGATACTATTTTTAACAGTATATAAAATAAAAATATTCTATAAATTCTCTTTTCTAAATTTGAAATTCAAAAACAAAATTTAATTAATAATTTCTTATTTTGACAAAAAAAACACGTGGTATTTTTATTTAAAATTCGTGATTTGGTATATCAATTCATTATTTGTATTAATTTTCGACACTTATAATATTTTAATGACAATTAAATTCATTATTCTCCTAACATATGGAAGACGTTTTCCCTAAGTCAAGGAAATCTAAAAGTTTTAGATTTGTTTAAATATAAACAAGACTTAAAAATTAGTTTGCCAAAGAAGTTTCATTTCTGACATGTGTACTTTGTACGCACGCACATAACTTTAAACTATAATTTATTTATTCATCAGCTTATATTCAAATACATTATTAAAAGTTAATTTAAATGACGATTATTTCAATTTTAATAATTTATTATCGTTTTAAATTTAATTTTTCGTGGTTTAATGACAGGTTTAAACTGTAGAAATGGTAATGGCCCTCGTGGTATGTAACCGTAAATACAGTTTCGTGCGATTTACAATATGGGTCTAAGAGAGTCGCTAAGAAACAAATTCTAGGCAGTTAACATAATGACAGTTCACTGAGTATACATATTAGAAGGCTCGTTCTACACACACAAAAACATTGACTCTTTTAGTAAAATGAGTGAATGTACATCATATAACATCAAACTTGTTATAAATTGTAGTAGGCTGCATAAGATTAACAACTCATTTAAGAATAACTGTATACGTTTCTATAATAAACTTCCACAAGACGTTTTAAAGATGTCAATTTATAAATTCAAAGTCTTTATTAAAAGAAAGTTGATAGAAAAATCGTATTATAAGTTGCAAGATTACTTAGATGATAGAAACGCGCGGGAGTGAACGAACTGCTCTAATTTCAATTAAAATGTATTAAACTAATATAATATTGTAATGATGATGGTAACAAAAAACAAAATACCCGACTGAGTTTGTTGGGGGCTCTTCTCAGATCAGGGCGCGAAGGAACCCTCGTAACTTTAGATTTTAAGACGTTCTTGAGTACCATCATCAGACGTACAGTAGAATCAGACTGTGAAAAAAAAAATTTTATTTGATGATTTAAAAGTGCTGTAATATGCCTACTTGAATAAAGATATTTTGATTTGACTTGATTTGAATGTGTAACTAATAGTTGTATTTGACTTTTTTAAAAGTTTAACAAGCTCGCACAAGATGGCGTAGGAATCGTATTTTAATATTACTTGTTGCATAGTTAAGTTCATATTGTTCACATATCATCTGGTGTACATAAAAAAGCCATCACCGATCTAGTCGAAAAATATTTGTTCTATTGTTAAGCCTTGTCAATCTTAAGATGATCAATGGAATTATTTTCATTGCATCCTTGCTTAGATATATCATTCACGGCCAACCTCGACAAAATGTTTATGTTGGCGCCTGTCAACCTTCTTAAAATGGATTACATACTCTGTATATTTTATTACAAGCATGTCTTTACAGATCATTGATGGTTTAATTAACTCTCAGACATTTTTTCTTTAAGATAGCATATTGCACAAAGTATTGTTCCATAATTTAACTGACCATTTTGACGATTTTCCCAAACCATTTTAATTAGAAAGGCATTAAACACGAAGAGCCTTTACACTAAGTAGTTCTATCATTTTTTGTTTATATCCATTTAAACTCATATTATAGATGTGAAGAGTTTTTATGCTTGAATCTCATAAATTACGGGTCCGATTTGAAAAACTATTCCGCAGTTACATGGGCCATTTATCGAGGAAGGCAGTAGGCTATAATGAATAGTGTTTCAAAATTCATTTATTCTTGAAAGATTCCACTGCGATGCGTAAACGGTTAAACTTAAGTTAAAGACGGAATTCTTGGTCTGAAGAAGTTGTAAAAAAAAGCCCGTGAAAGCTTATATAAATAAATAAATAAATCTTAATTCAGCCAAAAATCACAAAAATCTACATAATTAACTAAAATAAAGTTAGAGCAAGAAAAATAAAAAATAGAGTAAATTATTCTCTGCGTTCCCGAGACAATTATTATTTTATAGACTTAAGAATACAATTTGAGGTCTCCAAATATCTTAACTAACCTTATAGAAACAAAATTTTACGTCTCTCTTTTAAGGATGACTCACTACATCCTTTGTATGGTTATCAAATTCGTTCTCTTACATAAGGCAAATAAAGCCGCGTGAAGTAGCTAGTATTATGTATAAGCAAAAAAGGATCCCTCACTAACTCATTATTATATCTCCAAAAATATTCGCAGGGTTAACATGAAAGTTCACATACATATTCCCTTCGCAACATAGACGTTCACTGAGAAAGGATTTCCGTATTTTCCTACAGAAATGTCAACCATGCTAGAAGTACCGCCGGAAACAGCTACTGTCAAAATAGTTGCATTTAAAGGTTTATACCAAAGTACTCGTATATAAATAAGAAACAAAATATCTTCTACCTATGTAGGAACCATAAGAGGTAAATTCCCTTTACACCTAGGAAGAGGGAACTAGCCACTTACCACCAGGTGTGAGACCAACCTGTCTTTAATGAAAAAGGGCAGTATTCATAGACTGACAGACCTTTGAACACAGCATAAAAGTTAGACGATATAAGTCAAAACACATCTTAATCTATATTATAGTAAGTAGAAAAATTTATGTTGTTCTAGTTATTAAAGTTATCTACATATATTCGACGTTTTTTATTATTATGTATTCTATATAAATATCATTACAATGTTTTATAGCTTATCAAAGTTTTATATTGCGTAAATCCTATTTACTTTAGCAAGAAAACGAAATTGATTCAAAGATTTTATCCAAAAGGTCCTTTTAGCTCGATACCATTTGCTTAAGAATGTAAAAGTTGTATATTTAGATATATTCTTTATTATAATATCATGTTTCAAAAAAAAAATGTTTTACATATAAAGATTATAAACAAGTTTTAATCTATTTTACTTATACTTTTATTTGCCTAATTTTAATTACATTCATTAAAGAAAATTGTACATTATAGTTGTTAATTATTTATAAAAGTTTGAAGTGTTTAAAATTAAACAAAATTTAGGGGACTACGAACTATATATTTTCCTTGGGATCTTCTGCTTAGTTCCCAAACTTGAATGAATATGAGCAAATCCGTATTCAGTGACCATTTACATTCTGAAAGGGTCACTTGGCTAAAATTATTTTTTTCTGAAAATCTGCTAACAAGTAAAAAAGTGTGTTTAGTTTGGAGTATAAAGTTACACTTCGCATTATGCGATTTCTAATGAAAATCCCTTAAGGCTCATGGATTGAGTATATTCAATGTCTTTTACGTACATAAAAAATCTATTTTATTAGTACAGATAAGTGTATAATCGATCTAAAAACTATAAATACACTGGACCCGCAGGTGTCACCGTGTATTTCAAGATCCCACGTGTATATGGTCAAGTTAGTAATATATTAGATCAAATTGTAAAACTAAACCATTCTGAAATCCATCTGAAGATACACAAAAAGGTTCAATAAAATCGATGAAACCCTTTAGAAGAAGTTCAGTAACATACAGACTCACACAAGGGATCTCAAACTACAATCGAGTTTTTCCAGTAGTAATGCAATACCTTAACTTGTGATAAAGTGAGGGACATAAAACTCGTAAAATGACTGCTCTGTCAGTACCAAGCACGCAATTTATCCCTAGCGAGGATTTTTAAAGTAAAATAAGTATTCCATGTGGATTTTTGTCGGGTGGAGTATCTTGACTGTACAGCTATTATGCTTTCGCTAGGGGCATTGAGGGAGAACAGTTTTTCTAGTTTCTCTTCATATTTCCCTTCAATTTTATACGAGATCTTATTTAAGAGTTTAACAAAAATGTTTCTTAAGTTCTTAACGAGGTAATGCTTAAACCACATAACCAATGTGCCTCAAAGCGGTTAATACTATAAACTGTAAAAAGACACAATTATATAATAAATGAAAACTGTTTCTTCCAACACCCATTTCAGACTTTCTAATCATACAACCCGATATGCTACAAAGTGGTTAATATTACATATAACATAGCAATTGTAAGTGATAATAATTTAAGATGGTAACGCGTAAGTCTGGTAAGAGGTAAGAGATGTTTTGCCTAAACATAGTAAATGTTTCTACCTAATTAGTCTAAACCGGTTTCATTTTTTATTTGTTTAAAAAAATAGTTGAAGACCTCTAAACTCAGTTAGTCTTCTCGATATATTCAGAAGTCTTCACAATTGACTTGAAATTTTGCATAAGAGTTTTTTTTTTCGAAATGTTGATGATCACTAATTATAGATTTTCCTACACACTACAGTTAATGTAATAAAAATAAACTCAATAACTTACAAGTTGAAATTATCAAAGGACCAAACAATTATTTTCTAAAAACTGTAATTTTTAAATATTATTAAAATAACTTTACCTTTTTTTGTCATCCATTTACATAACACTCACAAACACTGATCAATATATCTAATATAATGCAAGTTATCTTTGTTTCATTTTATACAGCTGTATTTATTTATTTATTAACGCAGGCAAAACAGGACACAATATCTATATATGAGAGATATCCAGGTATCAATTGACTCATCACGATATCTCTGGAACCATACGGCGTAGAGACTTGAAATTTGGTAGAATTAATCCTTTTGCCAAGTAGAGGTTAGCTAGGAACGGCTACGAAATTCCACCCTCAAGGGGGGTCGCGGGTGTGTTAACTATTGACTCATCATGATATCTCTGGTATCAATACTATCCAATGAACATTCCACGCAGATGAAGTCTCGGGTTCAGCTAGTTTGATAAACATAAGTAAGTAGCAGCCCATTAACTTCCCACTGGTGGGCACAGGCCTCTTCACTCATTTACTATGTGAGAGAGGGTTTTTTAGAGGATAGACCCACCACGCTGCTCCACTGCGGATTGGCAGGCTTAGTACACAAGTGTACTCTCTATTCCTTCGACCAGAGAGAGATCAGGCGCAGGACCGACGGCTTAACGTGCTCTCCGAGGCGCGGGGGTGGATCACACCGCCAACTTCCCAACTTCGGGCAAACATTGAGAAAATCTTAATAGAAAACTCAATATCGATTTCGAACTGGCCCGACCACAGGACTCGAACACAGGACCTCATGTCTGTAGTCGAATATGTTAACCACTAGACCAATGAGGCAGTTATATACATACATAAGTAATAACATATAAATGTATAGAGCTTATTGAGACCCTATACGGTCGCACAGCATAACATTATTGTTTTTTATTTTTACTAAGTGACAATCATGTAGTCTTATTTTTTAAGTATTAGTATATAAGTGTTTGTTTATTGGTACGATTTTATTGATACATATCTTAATTATATTCATTTAATTGCAAAGTTTAAAAAGCTTTTTACAGAAAACTGAGAATCTAGCATTAAACATGTCAAATCTCGTTATAAGGTGTTGTTTTAAAACTGTTGTATGATGTACAAAGTTCCTATAATAATACAGTAAGGGACTGACCCCTAAGACACAGGTACTCCTAGTTTGGGGGTCAAAAATAATATTAAGAAACCTCTGTAATTATGGAAAAAAAGAAAGAAGATAACTATGAGTGTGTGCAGTGAATTTAATAAAGAAACCTTGAATAGCGAAGTAAGTTATCCAGAACCGATTATAAAAACTTCTTTAAACGATTCTAAGTAGCAATAAAATATGATTTACCGTATTTTCAGACTAATTAGTTAGCAACTTCTTTAATAAAGTTGCCCTTAGTAAAAATTATAAAATTGGAAATCTTTTAAAGTATTGAAATATTTGACTGCTAGTTTGCCAAAAAAATCTTTTCGTATTTTACGTGATTTATTTAGAAAATGTTTGAAATATTAACTAATGTCAAGATAACGGCATTATAACTCTTATAGGTTATAATTTATTAGTTGATGTATTTATGTATAGCATTATTATAAGAATAACATAATTGTTGAGTTCCAAAGAATCATATGTATTTTTATTCACTCCGTCATTCATTAGTATGTTTCCAATATCGTCATAGAGGAGACATTTATTTAACAATTACCTTATATGACGGAGAATAAGAGAGAAAGGAGGGCATAAAGCATAGGGGCGTAGGGTTTTCCGCCGACATCGTAAATAATGGCATCCATAATGTCTATACTGTGGGCGTTCGTGGGTAATTTTTGTGCAATCAAACATTTATTAATTAACTCGGATTATAATGTTCAATCACTTAATGTTCTCGATATCAATTTACACAAACTCATTAATAGTAATAGCTAGGAACGCGTCATTTCCAATAGACGTCCACTCCGGCCGACCCTCACTCGAGAAGTGGCGAGAGACGCCCGCCGGACTGTCACTATTGACTCTGTCCCACGCCGATAGACAGATGGCGCCAGCGTTCCACAGATACCTGCCCTCCGACATATATATAAATATAATCCATATTCTGAGTAAAGTAAAATGTAAGTAGAAGCTTCTTTAAGTCCCACCGCTGGGCACAGGCCTCATCACTCATATAAGATCGGTTTTTATAGCGTTTGCTTCAGTTTAGGTTTTGCCTCTACATCATTTTAAGAAAACCTGCAAACGATTTTAAAGTAAAGTTGCTTTAGGCTCATGAAGGTAAAATTTATACGGATAAAACGCGTGATTAACATCACGAAGATGTGCAGCGTTTTTTTATATATATTTCGTTTGAAGGTTAGATTGTTTTAGTATTTACAAATAACATGTGGCATTTTAATTTGCCGCTTGTCATTTAATATTTTGATATACTTTAAAAAAAAAAATATCTCAGAAATTTTAAGTTCAAAAACAAAACTGAATTAATAATTTACAATATTGACAAAAACACGTGGCATTTTTATTAATAATTCGTCATTTGAGATTTCAATAAAATATTTGTATAAATTTTCGAGACATTTAATATTTTAATGACAATTAGATTTATTAAATTCCTAACATTCCTTTCTTCCTTTCCCTCTCTCTGACCCTCTAAGTCTCTAAAATAAACAAAACTTAGAAATTAGTTTGCCAAAGAAGTTTCCCTTCTGACATGTGTACTTCGTTTGCACGCACTAATAATTTTTTTAATGATCTTAAAGATATTTTAGGCGATAAAAATGTTAAGACTTGATTACACCTGCACACGTAATTAAAATTTTACACATTCAAAAACTATATTTAAAACAGTAACGGCAGATTTCTTTACCTGTTTTTTGTTCTCAGTGGAATCAACGTGCTGAAAGGGTGGTAGATTTATTACTAACGCACAAACTACTGACGTATAAAACATACTTTGACTACTTGAATAAAGAATATCTTGATTTTTATTATATCGAAAACCCACGCTGCAGCATCAAAATGAAATGGGGGATTTTGTTTGATCACGTAATGTACTTTCATTATTTATATAGAATAAGTATGTGAACATATAAAAAATTTCTTTCCTTATATATTTTTTATATTTTAAATTAAATATGTACTCGTATATTATGTATGCATAATCACAAAGCCTAGAACTGATGAGTATTCATATACGATTGCGTCTTCGTCTCAAATGACGTCACGTAGAACATTCATAGAGCAAAGCTTAGGAACTGTAATCCCTTATTTCTGACCCAACAAAATTTATTTGGGGTCCTGAAAAATTCCCCTTATTGGGTCGTGGCTAGAATACATAATTAACGTAGAAGGGTTTTTTAATTCTTTTGCGTCGGGCGATATCTTGAAATTATCTCAAACACCGATAGAAACTAAATACTTCCGAAAGCCTATCTCTATTTTACACAAGTGTGTATGCGCGTAAATCTTGATCCCGTAAGAATATTAAGAAATCCTTTGTTAGAAACTGTCGACGTTATAAAAGGAATATATACACCGAATTTCAAGTAAATTAGTTTAAAAATGTGATCCTATTTCGCCATAACATATTTAAATTTTTGTTTGTATCTCAAAATTCAAAATTCTTGATTGTAATTAAATGCCTATTGTGGCGTGTAAAGCAATAAGGGTGTGTAAAGGGCGTGTAAAGTGTCATAAAATCTAAAATTAAAACTATACACATTAAAATAAATTTACAACGTAAATGTTATACAAAACTTAATAGCATGTGAATATGTACATATAACTTTAAACTTTAATTAAAATAGTTTAAAAAAATGTTGAAAATATATTGAATTTCTATATAAAACTTGATTTTAAAAAAAAAATTTCAATATTATATGTAGTCTTAAAAATTAAAAATAAAGGCAATTTTTTTCAATATATTGATGTTATAGCATTTTCGTACTTTCTCAGGTAACTAATTGTATATTTGGATATCCATAACGCAGATGCTCTTATAAAAGATGTGTTTTTATAAACTGGAATCTCTTATTCATCCCTACAACGATCTGGGTTTGAGTAAGCAAAGAGGTCATCATTATTTTATTTATTTCGATGCGAGTAACTAGCTCAAATACAGAGAAAGATATTTCGTTGTGAAAGTTGAACTTTAAATTGAAATATATTAAACCAATAGGATATTGTAATGATGATGGTAACAAAAAAATACAAAATAGCCGACTAATCGCAAACCTGAAGTGGCAATGGACGGGACACATAGTCCGAAGGATCGATGGACGTTGGGGGCCGAAGGTGCTGGAGTGGCGACCTCGCACCGGACGGCGCAGTGTAAGCAGACCCCCCACAAGGTGGACCGATGTTATAAAGAGGGTCGCCGGTAGCGGCTGGAGCTAGGCGACGCAAGATCGGGCCTTGTGGACGTCATTACGGAAGACCTATGTTCAGCAGTAGACGTCCATCGGTTGAAGCGACGACAACGACCCGACTAAATTTTGTTGTGGGTTCTTCTCAGATTAGGACGCGAGGGAACCCTCGTAACATTAGATTTTAAGTCGTTCTATAATACCATCATCAGACGTACATTAGAATTATTGTGTGGTAAAAAATATATGTGTCACGATTCAAAAGTGCTGTAATTGGCCTACTTAAAAAAGATAGTTTTGATTTAATTTGATTTGAATCCATTTAAAATGTGTCATAAAAAATAAAGTGAAAACATAATGCCATCTCTTTATTGCGACACGATTAAAGCCACGACACGATGAAATATACACGTAACTATATAGGTACCAGTCGCTTTTTTATTGACTTTGTTAATCAAAATTAACACATGAAAAAGCACATAAGCAATAAAAAATACACAATACACATGGAGATCTCGCTATATTGAATATTCTATACTTTTATGTATATGTATATGTATATATATATAATATTAAAGTATATATACATATATACACCGTACAGTCTTTACTAGTAGGGCACTGTTTACAGATTGTCCTTTTTTTAATACTGTTACAAAATTACCTCTCTAAAGTCGTTTTGTAACAAACTTGCTATTATATATTACATAAACGACATTCAGATGAATCCTTATCTGTTATAGTCAGCCTTTATCAATATTGTAATAAAATATTGTAGATCGCTTCGTGGATAATATTTTGTCTCTAGCAAATATAATTACATCATTTTTAGACACCATTAATTATCAAGATTGTGTGCACACAATATGAGAGCAAATTTACATTACTCAGAAATTGTTGTCTAATTTATATGCAAATGTATGCAAATTCGAAGATAAAGCCTTTGAGAGGAATATGGTGTCTGAAAAACTTTTGGCGCATTATACCGGCACGAAGCCGGGGATTAATTTTAACTGGTTCGTTGATTTTTATTTTCAGCTTACAAAGAGGATTGGTTTGAAAACATAACAGGCTTACGTAGTAGGACGGGCTTCTGTAACAGTGCATGGAAATCCCGAAAAGTATATAAAAAGACTATCTTTAAATTTAAAATCAATATACTGTTTCAATGCTTCTTTCGCAATTTTTGAAGTGAAACTTCTTTAGGCACATGAGGGAAAAATATTTTACGTTTTTTTAATAATAATTCTATTGAAGGTTAGGTAGTTTAAAACTTCCCAAATAGTATGTGATTTCATGTGTCATACGTCATTTAATAACTTAACATTCTATTTTTCATAAAGTATAAAATGAAAATGTTTCATAAATTCTCTAATCTAAATATGAAATTCAATAACAAAATTTAATTATTTACTTCGAATATTGACAAAAAACACAGTGGAAATTTTATTTAGATTTCATCATTTAATTTGCCGGTGGCATTTTTTGTCAACGAATTTTCAATCAAATTTAAGAAATTATTAAATAATGCATTACTAACTGTGGCATCAGTCGGTCAGCTCGCTTTGTTATCACGAGGTCATGGGTTCAAGTTCTGGGGAAGAATTGAAGCTTAACTAGGTTAAAATTGAAATTTATGTATTAAAGTTTTTACATTTTCGATTATAAATATATAAATGTAAACTATAAAGAAAAGTGACTCTTAACTTTCAAACCTAAGGACAAAGATAAAGAAATGTTAACTTTTCTTTCTTGAAATAAAGTTTATTCAGCAGAGATTCGAAAGATAAGAAGGATACATCGGTTTTTACACCCACTCAAGGTATCCAAGATGTATGCTTCTTATCTGTTTCTACTTTATTTTAAATAGGCTTTATCTTCTACCCTACGCTTGTATTCCCTTTATAAGTTCACACTCTCCAACAATTAATATTTATATATATTTGTCAAAGTTTTAATCGTTAAAATACTGTTTAGTCATTTAATCGTTTATTAATTACGCATCTAGGGACGAAAGTGTGATTTTGCCGTCCGCGTAGAAATTCACCACGGCGGGTAATCGTTACCCAAGAATTAATAAAAGGGTTAAAATGTCTCATAAATGTTTTGACATTAAAAGAGAAACGCGAAAGCCATGCGCCGAAAATTAAAAGGATTTTTACTCATTTGTTTAATGGGTTGGCAATGTGATACTTTTATCCCTCAAAATGGGACCGAAAACCAATCCACGTATCACTTAAAAATACTTTTTATAGATCCACTTAAGTTCAATTATATCTATTGGATATATGGACTTGACATTGATGACACTTGATATTAAAATAGTACAATTAAATTATTAATCCTGTCTATTATTAAATTCACATAACACACGAATACCCCAAGAAAATAGTTTTAAAAATTCTTCTTTTGTAATGAATTAAACATGTTGATACAAGCTGGCTAAGTCATTTTAATTTTCACCTAGATAAAAATAAGTAGGAAATTACTTTATTTACACATTCTATAGAGACGAATTTTCAACAAAGTTACAGTACAGAGCTATGAGCGGAATTTAAGATAAATAACATTTTGTTGCATAGTCAAATAGCAATATTGCAAACTCAAGAGGAAAATAAATTTCGGTCATAGTTTCTTGACAGATATTTATTTTTCTCTAGAGTCTGCTTAAACTGCACTGAAAAGTTTTCCTTTCAGCGGTTATTTTCAGCAGTCATATGGCTTATTGACTCAGTTTTAATTAAATACTCATAGTTAGAAATATCTAAACAATTTGGTGGAAAGTTGTTGATATTTATTTATATGTGGGCTGGTTTGTGTTGTTAATGTGTTACTAATTAGTCATTGAAATTTCGTTCTCACAGACAGACTCTTAATGACAATACAATTAAATACATTTAATTTGGAAAACCAAGCAAACCGCCACTACAAAGTGGCTGGTGACTTCTATAATAGTAGTACACTATAAAAACCCGTCCAATATATACCAAATGAAAGATTCTCGATATCTTTATAGTCTTTATTTTGTAAAAAAGATAAGAGAGATAAGAAAAAAGGTAAGTCATAGAGTGCGCAAAGGCGGTCTTGCCTTATGAGGTGACTTATAAAGATTTAAATGGATAAATAAGATTAACACCAGTCCATTAATGTGTCATTGCGGGGCACAGAGCTCTTCACACATAAGCGAGAAGGTTTTTAGAGCATAGATCCAGCACGCTTCTCCAATGCAGGTTGTCGGGCATATTACACAAGTGCGCAACACATGTGCAGTCTCTATTCCTTTATTCTCATAGTTCCATAACACGGCATTTCGACACGACCAGACGGAGATCAGGCGCTGGACCGACGGCTTAACGTGCTCTTTGATGCACGTGAGTGGAGCTCGCCGCTACTTTCCAACTTCAAGCAAATATCGTGAATCAGAAAATTCGATATCGACTTTTGAATTCACTCAACCCGGGACTCGAACCCAGGACCTTATGTCTGTCGGCCTATGAGGCGTTTATCTTCGCATTATTGACCTTATGATAAAACCGGTTTGGAACAATTCACTTGGATAGTATAACATTTATAAAAATATTTTTTTGGATTTTATATACAAAATATATTACTTTGTATTAAATTTCTCTCTCCAATAAAAGTCTATTTTTAAGTGAATAACCTACAACGTGCATAATGCTCTGATTAAGTATATCCTATATTTTTATTTTTAATTCATAAATTTTTAAATAATGTTCACTGATTCTACGTGTTGTATACACCTGTAAAAGGAGCATTATGTTGGTCTTATAATCGTATTAATATTCTATCGTTGATGTGGTTATAATGATCTGTTAAATAAATAAATCGTATATGGTACCTAGTTATGAGTAAATGAAGATAGTCGCAAATGTTATTTAATGTGCTTCTACATTGTAGACATCTTTGATATAAATGTAATAATAAAGGAAAATCTAAAAGTGTACAGTCGTACGCTAAAATTGATAATATTTTCTGGTTTTATCTTAATATATTAAATACAAAATTAAATTTATACTTCTTACTAATATTCTAAATTTAAGAAACATTTTGTGCATATGGGTAATAGTTGCACAAGCAGGCAAAATGGCTAAACAGATTATTTTGAAATCTAGCGTAAAGATAGCTTATAACAAGGATATTTGTGGCTTTTTATTCCGGTGAATAACTTAGAGTAGAAACATAACTTAGTATACCATAGTATTAAAGTACAACAGTTAGTATTTAAACGAAAATTATTTTAATTTATTCATTTTTATAGGTAAATTTATTGAATATTACATTTTTCCTTAAACAAAATTATTCTTTATGACACTACTCATATGTGGAAAAATATATAACGAACTGACTGAAAGTACCCAAGCTAATGCAGATTTTCTTCCATAAAAGTAATGATAAAAAATAATTATTTATATACTTGTATAAAAAGAAAAAACCAAACTAATATTATAAAGAGGAAACTTTTTGACTGAGCGACATAGGCTTTATTACTTTCTCATAAACAAAATAGGGATCCCTAAGCAAAATGCAATAATGTAACTCAAGGTGTGAAACAGGAATCTGTTATCACATGTGCTGCGGAAACTATTGAAGATAGATGAAAAAAATGTTCCACAATATTATGGAACGTATTAATATCTACAAAAAAATCAGCGATGCCATATGTCCAACTACAGTAGATATGCCACTGTAACTACTCTTTTACATTATAAAAGTTAATAATTGTGCCGACAATAATGAAACCATTTTCTTCACATCTCTGTATTATTATTTATCATGTTGAATGTTACACTTTAGTAAAGACCGTTTCAATACCTGTAAGATACTTTTTAAATTATTAAAATAACACGTTCCATTCAAGTGATACAGTGAATTCAAAAATGTCTATCTTAGAAATGAAGTCTGAATTAGTAGACTCTCCATTGCCACGAGATGGGTATCTACGTAGGTGAAACCGCGGGACATTGCTAGTAATATATATTTTAGTAGAATTATGACATTTAGATGTCATCTGTTATCTACGACGACATATATCTTGTTCAGATAATTTTGATTTACTAATGTAATACAAGTGTAGACTGTAATGCAATATGTACTTCTGACGTTATATGTGTTATCCTGACATACGAACAAGTGTAATAATGTACCTATTTATTTAAACATTTATTATAACTAACTTTGTCTCGCAGATTTCAAAGTAGTTTCGATAATTGGTTGCACATTCTTCATAATGTTTTCGTTCGGTTTCTTAGGTCAGAAGCCTATATAACCTTCTCAAACGATCGATATGTCAAATATAAGGGACTTGAAGATCTGTAATTTCTTTTACTTGACCAGCGGTTAGGTCATCGGCCACGTGGTATTTTGCTCTCTACCTTGCGTGTAACTTATTGACTTGTCTAAGTTGTTGGACTGGCGTCGGACAATGTGACCAAAGTCGCCAAGAATAGTTTGAAAGCACTTGGTTGAGAGTCTGGTGTAAACACCGAGCTGATTCAAGAAAGACTTATTCGTCTTATCCGCGGTCCATTATATACACAAAATTTTTCGATTAAGTAACCATTATATCCTGTAAGCATTTCTTCGGGATATCTGTAGCCTGTCAATCAGGATTAGTTAGCTGGATCTATTCTCTTTGCTCAGCTGTAGGTCATGGAATTGCGTTAACGGGCTGCTACTTACCATACCTTTGTACACATTAATATAAATAAATGCATACAAAAAAATGATGGATAATAAATAATGGTTTTTATTGTGTTAAATGTACACAATATGATAACTTTATTATTCTTAAAGAAGGCAATATATCTGTATCATCCACGACCGCGTTGAACATACGAGAAGAAATCGGTAGCCCGAGGGATTCCAAAATCAGGACAAGCTACTCCATTATGCATGTAGATGTTTCAAATGTAGACGTACCTTATATCTTGGGCAGATTATTCGGAGTCACGACTATATTAATACCATGCAAATACAACTTGAATTTATAATTGTAATGTAATCTGAAATTCTAATTCATCAGGTGTTTGTGTTAGTGTTAACCTTAACAGGTAATCTTCTCTAAGAATCACAAATGATGAGTCATAAACGAGTACGTATGTACGTATGTACGAGACCACTTCAGGTAGTATTTTAATTGGCCTAATACTACTTTTTATTGGGTTGTTAATTGAATAAAATACGATTGTAACTGTAATATTAACAAAATAAAAAACCTTTTGATTATTCAAGTATTAGTATCAAATGTCGTGACGGTCTAGCGATGGGATGAGTAGATTCTCGTTAAGACTTCACTAAATTCTCTTTATAAAAGGAAACTCACTTGCTATATTGTTCATTTTAAACCATCACTATGCTTTTAATTGAAGGAAAGTATCCTGAATATGCCGTATATAAACGTATGTAAGCTTACCAAGCCGCACCACTGAAGCGGGGTAGTGGGTCTATGTTCTAAAAATTCTCTCCCCGATGAGTGAGGAGGCCTGTGCCTAGTAATTAGTAGTCTGACACATTACCTTATGTGTAGTATCATAAAAATATTCTGAAAATATGTTATTCACGGCCTGAATAAACTTCAATTTTGTTTTTTTTTTTTTTGTAAATAAAATGTTCTGATAATTTGTGATGTGAAAACTCCTGGGGCTTTAAATTAACTTTTTTATTTATTATCCTATTTTAGCTTTATTTCCAAAAATAACTTTTCTCTAATTTCCGAAACACTCAATCGGTATCAGTATTTTTTATAGCTTAGTGACTACAGCCTTATTAGCATAATTGTGCAATTAATCGCTTTACTGGTAGAAGTTCTGATTTCGATGACTTGCAGAGCTAAATTAAGGCATCTGTTCTGTGATTTCGGGGATCCACCCAGTTTTTTTCGATTGTCTTAGATGGTGTATCCCTTCGAGTCTGCTCGGATTACCGCTACCTCGGGTCTATCTTCCAAAACGCCGGCGGCATTGACCAAGATGTACCAAGGATGATAAATGCAGGTTGGATGAAGTGGAGGCAGGTCTCTGAAACAATTTACGATGCCAGAATGCCCCTCAAACGAAATAGGAAAATTTATAAGACGATCGTAAGACCTGTCATCCTGCATGGATCAGAGTGCTGGGCCATCAAAGGGGAGAATGAAAAGAAATTGCATGCAGCGGAGATGCGAATGTTGAGATGGATGTGTGGAGTTACAAAATTAGATAAGATTAGGAATAAGTTTATTAGAGGAAGTGTGAAAGTAGCACCAGTGACGCAGAAGTTAAGGAGTGGAAGGCTATCCTGGTATGGGCATGTCATGAGAAGGGAGGATAGCCATGTATGCAAGAGGGCCCCAAATATGATATGTGTATAAGAGGATATGTGTGAAAGAGGATATGTGTTAAGGGGTGTGAATGTAGAAATGACAGCGGATAGAGTGAAGTGGCGAAAAGAAACATGCTGTGCCGCACCTAGTGGGATAAGGGCAAGTAATTGACGATGCAGGGTTAAATTAAGAGATTAGACATAATAGTTTCGACCAAGTTCAGCAAAGCCAAAGCCAAAAAAATGTCTCTCATACGATGTTATGTAAAAAGCATTAAGAGGTTAAACGCTTTTTTTCCGGTTTGACTTAATCACCATTTAATATTAGGTGAGACTGTGATATCACGCACCAAGCTGTGAGTAATAATATAAAGATGCAATCTTATACTTAAATACTTCTGTTTACTGCAATACAGCTGCAAAAATTCGCTTTATTTCTTTCAGTATCGTTCGTCGTAATCATTTACTATTTAACTGCAGTAGAATGAACAATCTCTGGTATTTAAATTGCGTCGTACGGAATTTGCTTCCATAGAATTTATATACCTTTATAACTGAGAAATGACTTGAATATTCAGAAACAAATCAAG
The DNA here is from genome assembly GCA_015832385.1 of Elymnias hypermnestra. Classification (NCBI taxonomy): domain Eukaryota; kingdom Metazoa; phylum Arthropoda; class Insecta; order Lepidoptera; family Nymphalidae; genus Elymnias; species Elymnias hypermnestra. The sequence continues at coordinate 2,269,138 of JACTOM010000021.1, read as the reverse complement.
TTTGTTTACTGTTTTTTTTTCTATGCATTGAATACTCTGTTTTAATACCTGAGTCTATGAACTATGCTGACAAATCTCATACTAATTTTGTAAAGCTAAAGTTATAATATACTAGTCTCAGAAATTACTGGTTGGTAATTAAAAATATATTTCAGTTTGATAGTCCATTTTTCAGGAAAGCTATAGGCTAAATAACCCCATATAATGATTAACTGGCGTATGACTGAAAAATGTTGCAAAAACGAGGTAAATTTATTCCTTTTGAGAGATTCACAACTTATGCAACTTTAGTTAATGTAGTGCAACGTTCGTTTATGAAGAAATTAGCTCATAAAAAGAAATAGCACATGGCTATCTATTAAGGTTGACTGATCAAAACCTTTTTTGCGGTCATCAAGTTTGTTCTCTCTCTATCTCTTACATATGCAATTAATATCTTAAAAAAAACAATCTGGCTAAAGAATTCTTAAAATATATTGAAGTCTTCTTCTTCTAAATCCTTTAAGTAACAACGCACGTTTTCATATATTAACCATATTCTTATTCAATAATAGTATATATTCTTTATAAAACGGTGGACCGTATAAAACAAGACTAATAGCATAGCTCCATCAATTCGCTCAATTTCGGCTCAGAACAGTGGAACAAAGTACAGACTTTTTGGCTGAGACAGATAAGAACTGAAATACTTGCGTGTTATACTAGGAGTACATTATTATGGATATGGCTTAACGAATTTATATAACTTGTTATTAAGTTGCTACGATTGTGTTGTGCAAAATTTCGAATGTTAATAAAAAAGATTTTTATTTATTCGCGTAAATTCTAATAGATTTTTTAACTTGGACGTAGCATAATGTTCAATAAATTTAATTAACGAAAAATAAATTGTACAGTGCTGTATATTAAAAGATTATTGTTAAAAATTTAAGCAGTCCTTATAGCATTTATTTAAACATATTACAGGTTATCTTATGTTCATTTGAAGCATTACACCGGGCTTGTTTTAAAAGTCAACGTCAAAGTCAAAATATCTTTATTCAAGTAGGCCTATTACAGCACTTTTGAATCATAAAATATATTTTTAATTCTTGTATAAAAACGACTTTAAATATAAAAAATTACAATCATATAAGGATCATCAACACTGTCAAAACAACTAATAATGTACATATTATAATATATGGGTTTAAATTATGATACAATTGAATTCAATACAATATAATACAAAAAATGTATTACGTTATTTGATGAATTCATTATATATCCATTCGATCAAAGAAATGTTACACATATTAGAGAAGTCATTATAAAGAATGGACATCCATTGTTGTGGACACCAATAAAACCCATAACATACACACACTTTTTCAGGCACTGTTTTTTTTTATTAAAGGGAAATATATATTACGGAAAAATTATAAAACGTTAGTTCAAATTTTATTCAATAAAAATACCGCATCCAAAATATTTTTTCAGCATTCGGGTTGAGAAATCTTCCTACGTTATCTTTGTATAGCCAGTACTGTAATTCCGACAAAGTTATTTGTGCGACATAATTCGTTCACTTTCTATGATAATAGAATGAGAGACTTCTCACAGATATCTTAAAAGCAAAGTAACCCTAGACACAGATTTTATAAAAACGAGATGTGTCCTCGCTTTTTCTGATAACACATAAACAAACACTGACAATAATGACTATAAACTTTATAAACTTTTTTAGTGTAGGCTTATACATTAAAAAAGTTTATATTGTGTAAAGCACTACATTGGAAAGGTACTATAGTGGTTAAGTTTTCTTAAAATTTCTAATCTTCCACGCAATTTTTTAAATTTTCATAAGAATCTTCTCTTGACGAAAACAAAAGAAGAATTAGCGAAATTGGTCCAGCTGATCATGTGTGATGCCTTGACGTAGGGAAATGGGGACTCAATTAAATACAAGGTATTAGAAGACCGCTTCTGCAAACGAAAACAGACGATAGTGTTAATGACACATTTGATGATGCGACGGAAAAAAAGAATCCTGGTTTAAATAAATCATATTTTTAAAACATTTTATTAGCATTATTTATGCTCCATCGTGTTATTATAGCTTAAACAAAGAAAAGTTCCATAAAAAATACAATACTTTACTGAAATTAAAAAAACAACTTGAAATTAAACATAAAATAAAATTCAGCTGGTGCTGTGTTTACACATGGGTCAACGAACTGATCAACGAACGTAACGTATATTTTATGAAACTATCCTTTCACTGCGCTGTACTAACATGATGCAGCGTAAATAATGCTAATAAAACTTTTTAGAAATACGATTTTCTTTAAATTAGGGTCGTTTTTTTCCATCCCATTATCAAATGTGTCATTAATACTATCGTCTGTCTAGTTTTCGAAAGCGATCTCCTAACACACATATATATATATGTTAGCCGTATATAGCGAAAGTACTTAATTATATTATCATATATACTTTCATTCTTTCAATGACACAGGTGTCTAAAGTCACTAACTTTACAATATTGTGAAATTTCAACGCCATAGGTGACTTATCCGCGCTTCAACAAATTACGTGAAAAGTTTTCCGCGATATAAAAGCACAACTTCATCCGACATCGAATAAGGAAACCAAAAAGAAACGTGAAGTTTTAACATTGTTACTAACTTTCCTTTTCAACAAGTAGTCGGCCAATCGTTGAGCAACAAGGTCCAACGAAATTTTTGACCGCCTCGTTTCACTAGCAGAGGTCCTGGGCTCGATAACCGACAGGGCAGATTTAGAAAATCGCAGTTTTTTTTATTAGCCAAAGTCTGGACATTTAGGAGGTTTCGGTGTAGGTACCTTGGCTGACACCGACTCCAAATATAAGAATACGAACAATTCTAATAAAGAATACGCAATTATTTTTTTACTTTTTATAGCTTATTAATATTTGTAACAGTTTGTTTTGAAGGCGGTTCTTTTTTTGTTAAATTTTTTATTTATTAGATAGACAATTAGGTATCTTGACACAATATAAAATTAAATTGCTTCCGTTAGCTGATAGCTGATATCTTTGAAACTATTTAGAGAAGGTTAAGGCAATTTCAGTAATATATAAAGTGGTTTAAGATGAAAGTTTTTATATAAAATGCATAAAAATCATAGTACAGAAAAGCCAAAAAAATTCAAAGATTTGTAATTTGAGGTCATATATTTTCGTACATTTAAATCGCAAAAACTGGCTATCATATAAGAGATAGTTTAAGGTTATGTTCTACGAAATTGTATACATTAAAACAATCGATATAAAATCTCTAAGGGATAACCATTCTTATGTTTTATATGTTACAAAAAATATGTGTTAGTTACCAAGCTATTTTATACAACACAGTATTATTCTTTATTCAATCAAATACATTAGATACGTTGTACATTTAATCTAGATCAAAATTGCTCTTAATAGTATTTCATTTAAATTGATATGTATGATAATATCAGTGATTTAAAAAGCGATACCATAGCGGGCCATGTACCATACGTTTCGGGGTGTGGCAAAGTTACATAAGCATCAAATAGATGCCGCCGTGACTCACCAAAAAAAGAATGAGAAACTCGAAGTTTAATGACGTTTATACTCCTTCCTATTTCAACGACTTGGCATTAGTCACGGCCAACGGCCAAAGCAGATTGAAACTTAAAAGTTTTAAACTTCATTTATTTGGGATCTTGACTACAGGCATTATTTCACAAAATCACTGCGAAATACTAGTAAATTGAACGTCGTTTTACATAACTTATTGTTATGTAAAACGAGGAGTTTCCCCTTACTGTAAAACTTAGGAAAAAATTGATTAGCTTACCCGGAACAAACAAACATACAGCTTAATTTGAAACGTTCAGCGTTATTGAATAATATTTGAATAACGTTAACTATAGTAAGTCCTTCGTTCTAACTGGAATTAATTAATGTACATCGAACTTCACTTTTTGTTAATTTACTTGTACACAATTTTACTTTTAGTTAATTTACTTGTATTTTTGATTGCTGTATTTTGATTTTATTATGATATTATATAATTAATATTATTTTGAAATTATTGTTGTAATTTATTTGACATATTAGAAAATGTTAATATTAACATTAGGCGCTATAAAATAGTTTTGACAAAATTTCTTAGAAAAATTCTGAATTTGCAACGCCCTAACTGCGATTTCACTTGTAATAATTAGTATTAGATGAATGCAATATATAAACTGATAGCCCAATTTAAAATGGTAAATGTAAACTAGTATTCAATTTAAATACTCAACTATCATTTAATCGTTTTCACATAACGTCGTACTGGAAAGCAAATGTTAAGCCTATTAACACATCTTTGTCAGTAACTGGTCATGCTTTACCATCCCACCATTGCAATAAATGAATTCCCGAATTATGTTCTGCCGAATATTGAACCCGAGACTCCTGATAACAAAGGATAATTGTTTTTACCTGTGTTGGTTATAGAGTTTGAAACCACGTAACTAATGTGCTCGAAACTGAGATGACTTTATGCACTCATTACGAGATCTTCAAACTATTCATGAATAATTTTGCAAAGTGACTCCTTACGCAATGTAGACGGTCATTAATTTTAGGATTTAACTTTCTATGGATCGGGACAAAGTGGTGATAAGTAGTTGTCAATTGAAAATTAATGTAATCTTCAATCAATTAGAAAGATCTTTTTTTATCTTACACTAAGAATAGATTTCAAATTCATTTGTTAATAAAATTGTAATTTTTTTTTCACAAAAAAAGTTCAATATAAGTATTAAAAGAAAAATAAAGGCCATTGTACACAAAACTTTCAACGGGAAATACGCAGTAGCATGTATTCAATAAACACTTTTTATTATTAAAAGGTTAGCGTTGATGAAAGCCTTCTAATCTGGTAAGGGCAATTCAACTCTTATGGTTTCTGCACAGCTTCGTAGCAGAATAAAAATATTTTTCTTGGCAGCAGGTCGTTGCTGGTAACCAGCCACAGCCGAAGCCTTCCACAAGTCCAGACTCAAACAAATTAGATTTGCCCTGTCGAAAATCGAACTCAGGACCTCGACTAGTAAAGCGATTATTCACAGCACTGCGTTCAAACAAAGCAGCACCCTCTCTTGCACTACTTTAGAAAATAATTATAATACATATCACGCCTTGATCCCGAGATACAGCGTATTGAATTTTGGTCACGTAGAAATTGTATTTTCTCTTTTATTTGGGGTCCCAAAGACTTTAATTTAATTTCAAGTAAAGTATCGTTTATTTTTGTTAATTGCACTGAGAAAAGTCACATCCGTATTGCAGTAGTTTCGTGAATTATCGAAATAAAAAATGTAACATTATTATAATAAGTTGCATTTTAATGTTTTGGATGCGTTTTTTGTAAAGTACACTATTGGCTACATAAAATATACTCATTCTCCATATTAGACTGGAAAGCAAACACCTAGCCACTGGCAAAATATTGTTTTAACAAATTTTTAGGATAATGCTGTGAAATTTTGTGGGCGATCCCCTCACGACGAACAGGCCAGTAGGATTAGAACTCTCGCCGATAGAGCTTTGATCGACAAATCGAGGCAAGATCTTGGGTCTTCAACTGCGAGTATGGTCACGGTGGGGGCAATATGCCCTCACCTGGTTGATTGGCTCAATAAGAGATATGGATCTCTTACCTACAGTGCAGGTGCTGACCATGGTTACTTCGACAACTACCTACACCATGTTGTTAGTCGTGAGGAAACGCCGACAGTCATGACTGTGGCTCTCCTATAGATTCGACGTACCATCCTCTGGCGGAGTGTCGAGCATGGGCACCCCAGCGACATAGGTTGTTGTCGCTGGTTATAAGAGATATGTGACTGAAAAGCATAATTGTTGCTCGCCAGTGAAGTTGGGTGGATTCAGCACCCCAAGTAGCGTACTGTGGTCTGCCACTCCACGTCCTACCCCCTGATGTTTATCTGACACTGCGGCGTGTGGCGGCCGAACATGATGGCCGATGTCTTGCCGACGTTTAGCGACATCTTCCACTTGTCTAGCCAATCCGGCAACAGATCCAGCAGACGTTGAAGCTTAATGACGGCTTGTTCCTTTGTATTTGATGACGCGATGTACGTGCTGTCATCAGCATAGAGTGACAACAGCACGTCTCCCCTTCTGTCACCTTGAACAGGGTGGTGCAGGGTTGGTATGTCATCAGTATACGCCGCGTATAGGCTTGGTGATAAACAGCTGCCCTGGGGAACTCCCGCACAGATCGGGCGGGGTTGCGATTTCGCTTCTTCCACGGCGACGTAAACGCGGCGACAATCCAGGAAGGACGCCACAATACGCACGTAGGCAGACAGTAATGATGTGCTAAGCAATTTCGCCAGGAGGCCTACGTGCGAGACGGGCTCGAAGGCCTTCTCCATATCCAAGAAGACTCCGACCACCCGTCTGCCGCCATTCATCTCACTGACGATGTAGTGTAAAGTTCTCGTCAGCTGGAGCGTCGACGAGTGACTGCTACGGAAGCCGAACTGCTCCTCGCATAGCGGGAGGTGTGGCATTAGTCTTCGCAGCAGTAGACGCTCGAACAGCTTAGCTACATGCGGCAGTAGCGTGATTGGGCGATAGCTTCCTGGATATCTCCGGTCCTTGCCGGGTTTTGGTATAGTAATAACCTTCCCCATCTTCCTCGTCGATGGAAAATGACCCGTGCATAGGATTCCATTGAAGAGCCTCGTGAGCGCTCCGAGGCTCCTCTTGGGCAGCTGTTGCAACGCGGCGATAGGGATTCCGTCAACTCCCGGGGCTTTTCTCTTCGGAAGCCTTAGAATAGCACACCGTAGCTCAGACGGGGAGATGTAGTCGTCTTCCCGGAGCAACGGCATCTCAGCCGAGAGGAATTCACGCACCATCTTAATTCGTCCCATTGCATTGTAGGTTCTCATAGTCGATGTCCTCCGGGTCACTAAAGTGAAATGCGGTTAAGGAACCTCTAGTGATCTCACTCATGGATGTGGAGAGATCCGCTGGGCTTAACTGCGTATTCTAACATTTATGAGTCTCACACTCCCGATTGGAGATTTTCTTTCGTCGGGGTATGAAAAGACATTTGGCAGTGAAAAAAAAATACGAAAGTTATTATTTTTCTGTTCTGATAAACAATTTTGGATGTGCGGGTTTCTACGTATTTAATTTTCAGCGTCTATATATACATTCAAATCTAATTTGTTAACTAAAATATAAGTATGATCAATTCTGGGCCTCATTATAAGTTACTTTATAGCCTATGTAATTGGAAAACTGTCATAATTGATATAAAACGCTGTTGGATTATTAATACGAGTAAATTAATAAATCTTATGACACTTAGTGCAAAACGTGTATTTGTTTCAATAAATGTTAAGTTAAGTTTTATATCTATAAAATATTTCAGATCTTGAAAGTTTTGCTTACTGTAACGTAACATTTTCTTCACAATGAAGTAAACACAAGAGAGTCATTACCCAAAAATGATAAAGGATGAAAACAGGTTAGAGTACCATTATATCAATACATCGTCCAACACGTCAAATTTCTCGCCTGATCTTTTTCCGCTTGAGCAAACTTCGTAAAAGATTTTCAGTTCGATAGGTTTCCGTTTCGTTATATTTTATGTGAATATTTCCAGAACAATGTATTTCATTTGGTTATTTCTAGTAAATGTAATAATCTCATATATATGTATACATATAATTGAGCATATAACAAAACGCAACTTATAATAAATTCCTCTCGTCTGCAGATGTCCTGGTTTCTATTCCAGATAGGGCAAATTTAGGAAATTGCATTTGCTTGTTTGCAGGAGTCTAGACTAGTATGAGGTCATCCATATTTTAGCTTCCATCTTAGATTGTATCATCACTTCCTCCAGGTGAGATCACAGTCAAGCGTTAGCCTGTTAGCTAGTTAATAAGGCTTAAGCTAATTACTACACTACCAACAAAAATGTGCCACCAAAGGAAAAATTTGCTTTACGCCAGAGTAGTACCCAATCAGGTGAAATATAATTTAGCGTGTCAGGAAAAAAGAAGTGTTAGCCAAATCCATAAAAATTTCAATTTTTCCTAAAGATACAACACAATCTGAAATAGCCTATGTTTTTTGTACATATTAAGTTATATAAAAACCAGCAAAATGATGCTATGGTACCACACAATGTCAAGTTATATTTAACTATTGTATTATGTTCCAAAGCAGCGAAAAGTTCTTTTGATTATACTTTTGCCCTCAGTACCACCCTCGTAATAAAGTAAAGTAAATAAGAAGCAACCCATTAAATTCCCACTGCTGGGCACAGGCCTCCTCACTCCGAGGAGCGAGGGTTTTTAGAGCATAGATCCACCACGCTGCTCCAGTGCGGATTGGCAGGCATAGCACACAAGTGTTCTCTCTATTCCTTCACTCTCATAGTCCGATGTGACGGGAATCCGACAGGACCGAAGAGAGATCAAGCGCAGGACCGACGGCTTAATGTGCTCTCCGCGGCACGGGGGTGGATCACACCGTCAACTTCCCAACTTCTGGCAAATATTGAGAATAGAAAACTCAATATTGATATTTGAATTGGCCCGACCCGGGACTCGAACCCAGGACCTCGTGTCTGTAGTCGAACATACTAATCACTAGACCAATGCGCCAGTCCCCACGTAATAATATATAATAATGTTACAGGAACACCGTTCTTATTATATATACATTAGAATAATGAAATGAAAATAAAATTATAATAATTTTGAGAATCATTCTAAAGGTTTTTGAAATCTCGAGATAAATGAAAGAATCGTCTGCGCTTTTTCTGGAGTATTTAACAGAACTTTTATTCAAAACACTTGTATAAAAATGGATAAACGATTTGACGATGTATGACCCAGATATCTTTTTTTTTTTTCAAATTAATTGTAAACATGTAATTTGCGTAAAATATCCATACATAGATGTATAATCTATCGCATCCTAGAGGCTATGACTATTATATGCCCCAGCGGACAGCCATTGGGTAACTGTATTTTAGTGATGTCACCTTGTACGTTTTATTAAAATATTATCTTCATATTAAAGAAATACCGATTTATTAACGTTCTCTTGCTGGGTACAAGCTTCCTCACTCATTAGAGAGAGGGTTTTGTAGAGTAGTTAGTCCACTGTGGGTTGGCAGGCTATACATATTCCAGAATTGCTTCCTGGATATACGGGTTTCCTCACCATTTTTACCTTCACCAAAAAGTACTATGATAGAATAAAAAGAATAATCAAGCTAGTCTTATCCTCTCCAATCTCTGTCCAGGACTCGAACCCACAAATTCGTAGAACGAAAATCCACGCGTCTCGCTACTAGCCCATCATAACATAAGAATTGCCATAACTATTACTATATTTTTTGATATTTCGATGCCCTCTGGCATAATTTTGTGAATATTTGTTTATCTAGCAGAAAGTACGGGGTCGATTCCCGGCAAGACTAACAGTGTTTTCCAATTCCTTTTGGTTTGGAAAGGTGGGGTACCTTTACCAATGCTATTCACTAGCATACCAGCGAAGACTAAACATACCGTCCTATCAGGTAAAACTATTTACCTTTTTAATTAGTAATTTAGCAAAATTGCTTTTTTCGCAACGTAGACACTCAACAAGAGCGTTCCTTTATATTCCAATTGGATCAAAAACTACGCGGGAGATACCGCTGAGAACAGCTAGAATAATGTCTACTTTTAACTTCATCAAATCGTATATTTAAATAAAATACAGCTAAAATATATCGATCATTTAGTTTTCTCCCCTATCCATCGATACAATGCTCAACCACGATGCGATAATCGATGTATCTCGATACGATACGGTACTAGTTAATCGAACCGCAAATACACGCTTTCAAAGCTCCTCTGCCAAGTTCATTGCTCAGTCTAACATAATTTATCATATAAACACTGTCGTAAAATAGAATCTTATTTTTTTCTATCAATATTTATTAAAATCTAACGGTTCCCTACGGTATCACCTGCAAAATTCCATATCTCATGGGAATATGGAGAAATCCATACTTAATTGGACGGCCTCGCTGCTATACTATATATTACTATCCTACCAGGGAGGAAGTACCGCCAAGCAAGGGATTAGTGTTGCAAGATGCTGTTTAGAAAGAGGTAAAGAATATCTTACTATATTAGCGCGCTTTTATCTAAGACTCTATCGTCACTTACGATAAGGAGTGATCACAGTAAAGCGCATATCTGTCAGAAATAAAACAAATCCTGCTCCGAATCCGATACGTACTTAGTCTGTATTACAAAGGAGTCAGTGGTCTAAAAGTGGTAGTGGTCTATTAATCGCAAGTGGTTTCCAAGACATGATGATTTTATTGCCTTTATAATGAAATAAATATGAAATCTTCATCCATTTCATGATTAATGAAAATGTTATACATTTAAATTTTACAGTTCAATAATATAACCTTTTATACTTTTGATAAAGAATTTAATACATTCAATTAGAATAGAATTATTTTGAACTCTAAGGAATCAAATATCAGCATGCATTCAGGAAGTTACATTTCAATCGTTACGTTCAAACGTGCGAACAGTTTAGTTTAACGTTGTTAGAGTGGCACATACTTCGCATTGGATTTCAAAGACTTTTAGTGAAATCCTTTCGCGTGTGCTCAGGTGAAAATTATAGGACAGTGATATACCAAGATTGTCATAATAAAAAACCGAAAAAGAGAATTATGTCAGTAATATTTTATACAAGAATAGCAGTCCCTTTTTAAAGTCCGGAAATCGTCAAGTGTGTACTCAGAATGCTATTGCAGGTAATTTATAAGCTAAAACCTCATTGTGCTTTTACCTCCCTTTGATGGAAAAGTATGGGTTCGGAATATAAGAGTATTTCAGTCAATAAGCTCAACAAGGCAAACTATATTTCATAAACTAAATTTGAATATAAAGAATACAGCATATTAGTAATGCTAATAATGTTTTAATGACACAACGAAAGTGTATAATGGCATTTTGGCAAAAAATTCAAACCTTTCCGAGAAATATACTTTAAAAAAAAGTTAAAAGTGCGTGCGTACAAAGGACACATGTCAGAAGTGAAACTTCTTTGGAAACTAATTTATACAAGTCTTGTTTTTATTTATACAACTTTAGATTTCCGAGACTAAGAGGGAAGAAATAATTAAGATATGTTAAGGAATATAATTGTCATTAAAATATTAAAAGTGTCGAAAATTAATAAAAGTATTTTATAGAAATCTCAAATGACGAATTGTAAATAAAAAAGCCACATGTTTTTTGTCAATATTAGAAATTATTAAAAAAGAAATATTATTTTATATAAGAAATATTTAAAATTTAGTAAAGAGAATTTTTGAAACTAAAATATGTTATTTTTAAATATTAAAACTACCTACCCTTTAAACGAATTATAAGAAACGCTGCAAATAGGACATCAATTACAATATCCTTTTTCGTTTTTTTTATAATTTTTCTATTTTGACTATGGTTTCATATGTGTGTATCAGTTCACTGTACATAAGTAACAATGCTCTATCCTTTTCCGCAAACTCAAAGGTTGTCTAGAAGATTTCTTTATACTTCGTTATATATACTAGCTGACCCAAAGAACGTCGTTGTTTTGCCATATAATTATTATTATCGCTATTAAAAAATAGGGATTTGTGATAAAAAGGTGAAAATTTAGAGTTGTATGTATTTTTGTATGCTGTATTACAAAGAAATAAAACCAAAAAAAAAAAATATTTATATACATTGTATATATAAATATATATAGGCGTCTTATTGTATATTTCTTTAAGTTATTTGTTTCCTTTTTTGTGGTGTACAATAACAGTTTTTTTTCTGTCTATCTATAAATATATATATGTCGGAGTGCAATACTCTGTGGAACGCTGTGTTGGAGTACGATACAGTTCTCGGGTGACGGCCCGCCGGTGCGGTCGACTTTTGAAACTGTCGTTGGTAGCTATTATTATTAATGAGTCTGTGTAAATTGATATCGGGAACATTAAGTGATTGAACATTATAGTCTGACTTAATTAATAAAGTGTTTGATTGCACCAACATTATTGGGTCTACGTTTTAAATGTCGTCGTTTGGCCGTTAAATTTAAAGGTTTCATCTCAGTGTATTCAAATCTTTTCGTGCATACATCTACATTTTCAGGAGAAACCCTTTGTTCAGGCCAAAAGCTTTTGAGATCTGCTACATCGTATTTGATCCTGAAATACGTCCGAGATCAATTTATTTGGAGAATCCTTCGAGTGGAATGAAAACGGTAGCCGAATGGCCTTTATTCCAATTAATTTGGGAGCCCAATTAGCCTTTTATTATACCCGTTTACTGTTTACAAAAACTTATTTTGTTTTGATTTGTTAAGAATATTCACGATACATTTTTTTATATTTGTGAAAGTGTAGTTTTTTGGTATTGTTTTCAGGTAAGTTTCAGGAGTTTGAATCAAGCGCTAACGATAAATTTCAATTCTATCAAAATTATAAAGGAAGTTTTTATTGCAGGCGTTTGTTTTTCTGGCTGTATTTATTCGCTAACAAACATATATGAAACTGTTGTTATTGAACTCACAGTAAAACTTTATTCTGAAAAGTTAAAAGGTTGTTTTTAACTGTATAAAAATGATAAGATTTAATATGAGCGCATAAGAATAGGAAACAAACAACCAACTTCCCTGGGAATTGTTTTATTGAAAATATGATAATAAAACAACTTAGCATAAGGACAGAATAGAGAAAAATAAAAATTGAAATAACCACTTTTATTATCCGTTTAATATCCGTTGTCAACTATTGGCTGACATGACCGACTGGAAGTCATTTGCCGGTGACAACTACTAGTTAACATGATACGCTAGTACTGTCTCAATTATCAATCGTTAATATATGCATCTCTTTTTTTGTAAGTCATAATGTGTATTTTTTATTTCGCTTCTTGGTAACTGCCGTAATACAATATGTATAATGATAAGACCAGACAATAGAAAAAACAAAAAATAAATCAGTTACAAACTGACCGTTAGTTTTTGACCGTTTTTTGTGGTATTTTATAAACTGTGAGTGTTTATTAGTGATTAAATGTGTTTTTGATTATGTAATTAATGTGACTAACAATGAAAATCCTTAAGGTAACTGTTAACTTTTAAGATGTGAACCTATAAATACAAGGCTGACTTTTTTCATAATACTGTACGTTATATAGTACGTAACGTTGTATAGTTTAACTAATTAACTAGCAAATATAAAAATCATAAAATTTGGTAGTCTTTCATGATTATTTAAGTCCCAAGAGTCACTTTAGCGTAGTTCAACAATCTACTGTTTGTAACATCACGCCATATGCAGAGCCAAGCCGCAGCCAATGCCGTGCCGCCGCCGCCGTCGGACGATATGCTGACCCAACCCGAAGCCTAAACGCGTCGCCATCGCCCTGGGACGATCTTTCGTCGCGCCACCGAGTGTCCTCACGATTGCTATTAAGCCACGGACACAGCATTATGAGCATCATTCTCTGCTGCCCACATGGACAAGTGGAAGCTCTGCTCAATTAGTGTCAGAGATTTAACAATCAGTTAATTGTAACCCTTGTCGATTTTTAAAAAATAATTCAATAACGACTGCAGCAGTTACTTCTATCCGCATCTTGTTTCATGTTATTTCCGTTAACCAAGCGCGGAAAGATTACTGCGTTAGAAAAAAACACATCCGGGCGATCAAACGGTTATCGTTAGTGTATATCCATTACTTTGGGCTTCTTTCTTTTGAAGCCCATCTCAAAATATTTCCTTTGTGAGTATTGATGAGGCTGAACTGTTTTTAGGTTACGGCGGATTGAAAACTGATAAAATCGTCAATTCGATAAGGATTTTACCATATTTCCTGTGCTGGGACTACTTAGTGATCCGCCGAGCATTGCAAGGTAATTCTTGTGAACATATGTGATTGAAATCCCCTTAAACAGCTGGATCAATTTTGAAGAATTTCTTTGAGTGTGTTCAGGTGGATTCAAAAATGGTTAAATTGACAATTGAATGTTAATTTACCGATGTGTCCACGGGATAGGGAACCACAAAATTGAATAAGCTGTTTTTCCTGGCATTATTACTTATTTAACAGTTACTTTACTAAATATACTTTCTTAATTATTATGTAGGCCTGGAAGAATCATATTTCTTTGATAATCATTACGATAATCCTATTTTATAAATTCTTAAAACTGAATATTAAAGCAAAAAGATTTTGATCAATCATCAAGGACGACGCAACTGCTACTTTTTCATTATTTGAACGAATGAGTGAAAATATAGCACCTATCACTCTATTCATACTCCGAGCCCAACTGTAAATCGACATGCGATAAACGAACGAAAAAATTTGAGGCAATGTAAAAAAAGTTTCACTATAAAAAGCAATATAAAGTAATACAAAGATTCCTACATCATCTATCACGACTTTATTTTTATTAGATTACATATTTAGATGATATGAAATACTTTTCATTTAGTAGTACGTAGGAAAAAGAAATCTCTTCGGATTATATACAACAAGGTTTAACATATTGCCATTGCAAACAAATCACATTGACAAAGCAAACAATTCATATTGATATATACAAGACTTGGTTTCACTATCAAGTTAATTTGACAGCCATAGAATGCATATAGACAGATAAGCGTCGTCTTGAACATTATTAAATTTCTATCATGTACCCAACTGTATTTCTCCTCTCTCAAATATTTCTGTAGCATTATTTATATCAGCGTTTTTATTGATAATAAGTTGACAATAAAATTATTATAATCATTTATGTTTGGGTATAATTAATATATTCATGGAGTTTTTTTTAATTTGAATTTGAAACAACATTTTGCTGTTACAAGTGTATTAATCTTCGAACGGGTGTGCTTTCGTAAAATGTATGACAATATTAGCTTTCGAGTACTTGCTTTTACCAGACTTGCATTTATATACATTATATGGTATATAACTTCTAGAAAAACATGTGTTGTCCACTTGCAGTTTGATAGAATTTCGAAAAGAAGAGGAATCAAACTTTTATTAAAGCTCTTTGAAATATCAGAGAATATACGCATCAATTAAGTGTAAACGCCATTCTAAAACGAAAATGATAAACACTTATTGAAATTATACTAATTCAGCATCAGATGATATTAATTAGTTAAATAATTATTACATCTACACTAAATAAATACATTTATATATCTGAAGTAT
Organism: Elymnias hypermnestra; assembly: GCA_015832385.1. Taxonomy (NCBI): domain Eukaryota; kingdom Metazoa; phylum Arthropoda; class Insecta; order Lepidoptera; family Nymphalidae; genus Elymnias; species Elymnias hypermnestra. The sequence goes on along the minus strand of JACTOM010000021.1, from coordinate 2,253,821 downwards.
TTGAATATATAGTTACTTCGTCCATTTTATAAGTAATATTTGTCCATAAAACTGAGGCAATTATTTGCTATCGTAAATATTATGACAGTAGCCCGTTTGTTTTAAATTTTAGGACACGGCCGCTGTTAAAACTGTATGAAGTAACTAAAAAGATAACGAGATAATATCAAAGGATAAATAAAACGTCTGTGTGACAAAGTTCTCCAGGCCAAACTTATATTTCCTAAATTGTAAGTGAAAGTAGTTCAATAATTATTGTCATCTGTATACTAATAACGCTTGTTTCTTGTAAATAAAGCCACCCGACTGATTTATGGACAATTATTGCTGGAGCGGTTGGATTAAGGGATAAGACGATAAAAACGAATGGATTTAAAAACATTAACTTGTTCCTATTTCGTAAGTAACTTTAAACTTTCATATCTTACCTAAATTTGTCACCAAGTAATAATAGAAAGCGAAATGAGTAACATTTTGATCCATTATACGTATATTATTGGTTTAATCACATTAATTGTAATAACGTTTAAACAACATTACGGGAACTATGTTAATAACATGGGTGGTATAATGAAGCCGATATTTGATTCGCTGAATATTGTCATGGGTAATAGTAATATACAATTATTTTGAGTATGTTTATCTTTAATATAAACTTGAACAAATTCAGGAATAGTGACGTAATTATTTAAAGCTAAAGCGGAGCCCTTTAAAAATGAAATATTAAAATTAATTATAACGTAATGATATTAGTAGTTTTTAATGCAAGAAAATATGGACTATTCTGGATTATGTTGTGTTTAACTAAAATTTGGAATTTTTTAGATTATGTGATAGTCTAAAGCAATTAAAAATATGAATATATAATTCAGACTGAAATCTACCTAAACGACAGGAACGATTTTGACTCTTTGTTGTTCTTCAGCTCATGCGGAAACCAGAATGGCTTAAAATTAAAATATTTTGTAACTAAAAACATATATCCCCATGTTTTCATGGAATCAGGTTCTTAGGGAGTTCAGATAGCACTTGGGACAGCTTTAGACAGATTTAGAAGTAATTTTCATTTTACTCTGTGGTTGCTTCGGACCAATATAACAGTTTTTTACTAAACGCATATATAACAAAACATGTCTTTCTGTCTCTATTTCTGCCGATAATCTCCGTAATGCTTACACGTTTTTGACAGAACTTTCACATACAGATATGATATGATATTGATGGAAAATATTTATCTAGAAAATAATGGAAGAGAGACAAGAAATAGTCTCCATTAGGACTTCAGTCTACTTCAGTATATTACAGTCTCACAACGGGTAGACTACGGTTAGTACAGTAAAACAGTTACTTTAAATAGGACAGTTAGCTACAGGAAGAGGATCAACATTATTTCTATATAAACCCATTTACATAAAGTCTCAGTGAGTGATATTAATTAATTACAAACAAATCTTGAAGATTTGCCTAAATGACTGTAATTCCCCTTTTCTCTTCGTTGTTTCATTTATCATTTAGACAAATGTTTTGTTTGATACAGGAAATTAGTTTTTCCTGTATAAATTAGCATAATTCTTCAATCCATTGCACGTTGTCACGAACTCGTAAAAATTACACCTAATTTGATGTACCTCCTTATGACGATTGTTTGTTTTTAATATTTAACGTTTTGAACCCGTATAGCTGTCATAAATGAAGTTGAATAGTAGATATAATACAATAAAGAAGCTATATTTTTGAACACAAAATTCAAGTAATATTAATCTCACTAGTTTTTATTAGCTCATTTTCGAAGGTTCTATCTATGCAATGAGTATATTAAATATTATGTTATCACCCTTGATGTCTATAAATATATAAGCTGTAACAAGTTTTATTTATTTATTTATTTACTATACAGATTTCAGACTTCTCTAAATGAAAAAAACTCAATGTCAACCTACACTTCTGAGAAGCAAATTCAGAGCAGTGAGAATAATAACAGTTCACGGCGTATATATATTAGAAAACTTCTGGTTTGTCCATAAAAATATTGACACTTTTACGAAAAAAAGTTAATGCACCTCATATAACTTAAGAAATAAAAATAAAATTGCTGTTAATTCTGGTAGACAACATAAAATTGACAAGTCATTCAAGGGTAACTGTATACGTTTCTATAACGAGCTCCCAGAAGAGGTTATAAAGATGTCTGTGAGTAAATTTAAATCTTTCATTAAAAGAAAGCTAATAGAGATATCATAATTATTATCATAATTTGAAGGAATATTTATAAGACATAAAACCGTGGGAGTGAAGGAATTGCTCTATATATCTTGATATAGAATAAATTAAAAAAATACATTGTAATGATAATGACATAAAATAAACGTGCAACCGACTGAGTTTGTTGTGGGCTCTTCTCAGGTCAGGGCGCGAAGGAACCCTCATAACTTTAGATTGTAAGTCGTTATTTATTGTTATCATCAGTCATTAATTTAAATATTATATGAAAAAAAAGCTATATTTGACGATTCATAAGTGATGTACCTGAATAAAGATATTTTGACTTTGACTTTTACTTCGGTCGTGTTAAGAATGATGACTCACTGCTTCCTTAACGCGAACGAACTGTAAGTATAGACCGATCTTAGCGTTTTTGCACTTCTAATGAAACCTGTTTTGGGCATATCGGTTTGATGGTCAATAACGAACATAGAAAAAAAATCGTTTCATATTATTATAATCTTATCTCCTGCGTTACTTATATAATTTGTTTATATATTAAATTGTTATATTTTTTTTGTGTTTTATGTACCTTTTCTATCATCGTTCTGCTTGTTTTCTTTTGCTGACAGTTTCTTTTATCCAAACGTTGTCTGTTAAAGAGTTTGCTTTTGCAATAAAACTTTAGATAACAATAAAGTAAAGTATATATACGAGTAGTCGTATATAGATATAATAACAAAGAAAACCACATACTACCATAGCCGGTTTTCAATAAATTTTAACGGAATCTCATAAAGTGCTATACCGCGGCGGACATTGCAACACAGCCTCAAAGGGCGTAACAGTGACAGTGTTGCCTTGATGAGCAGATATTGGCAAAATGGAATTTATGGTTTCAACGTTGTACCGCTTTGCCCACAAATGCCATGCAGTACGTTAACTGAATGCTTTTGACGCGTAACGAGCAATTAATCAAGGGAAGCTCGCGAAAATGAAATTATTACTTCGTTTGCGTAGGTGTGCGGTTAACCTAAGCCGCGGTCAGGTTCTCACAATTTGATGAAAGGGATTTTTATTGCTAACAGTTTATCGCTTGATTGTAATATCACCTGATGGTAAGTGATTATAAAGTCTGAGATGGAAGCATACTAATTGGTAATATACCTTTTATTGTTTCTAGACAGCATCGTATCGGAACGCAATTGTTTTTGTCTTGCTTGGTAGGGTGGTACCTAGAACCGACCGAAGCCTCCCCTAGTCCAGGTCTAGACAAATAATAATAATAAAGTTTTACTTGTTTCACTTTTGCCATGTGCTTAACTGGTTAACTTAACTTTTCTTTTTAATTCTTTCCGTCTAGTTTTTAGACTTGTATGTTATATTATTCACGCCAGCCCCATCATAACTATATATATGTATAACCTAAGCCTCAAAATCTTTCAAATTTGTCTGAATCTGGACTTGTCGAAAGTTTCTGTTGTGGCTAGTTACCACTCTACATTGACGAGCTTCTAAGAATCAACCAAACCAACCTTTTTCCAAGTTAGCGTCCTTCCATCTTAGACTGTTTCATCATTGACTAAAACTGACATAAATATAAAAAGAACTACTAACAAACTTCTAAATTTTCTTGGCTAAATCATTAATTAGTTTTAAATATCTAAATTTTATATAGTTAATTATAATAAATCCCTTTATTTCAAACAGTGATTGAGACAATTTGCTTATGACTAATATAGAATGTCCGATATTTTCCAATGGTGCCTGCCTTGGGCCACCTTTTTTTTAATTATAACGCGATGTTAACCTCACTTCGTCCAGACAACACATGAGATGGTAATCTCATGTGTTGTCTGTCTCGTCGTCTTTTACCATCTCCTCAGTACCATTATGTTATGTACAAGAAGTAAACCAAATTAAGTACAAAGCAATACAATATAACACTTAAGATTTACATAAATAAAAATAAAAGTAATCAAAACGCGCCATCAGAGGCAAAAGGGTGGGAGCCCATAAGACTGGCGTTGCCTCTTTGGACAGCTATACATAAACGCTGTCCGAAGTACCACCCGGCCTTAGGGTCACGGGTGACATCAACTAAGCGATATAAATTTCTTAAAACAAACCTTTTAGTCAGGACCCTACGGTCCCAATGTCTCCACGGCAAAGAGCACAAATATGTATTCTGAGGCAAGGCTCTATTTGGGCCTCTTACGGTTTTCAGCTAATGACGCCGCCGCTCCCGCTGATTTGGTGGCAACGTCAATGTCAGACGGTGCGAGCGTAGCAACACATGTAGCATCCCACACAAACGACCTACCTTTTTTCCAAGCCATCAATGACATACCATCTCTAACCATCATCACGCGCAATTCCATTCGGCTCTAGAATAGCTGGCATGTTAATGATGACAATGGTCCTTTCGATGACGTCGTTGATGACAGCATGTCTCGGGAGACGACCAGCGCTACGAAGACAAGACAGACCGTGGTGAACGAGTTGATTCACCAGCTCACCACATTTACAACGATAAATATTATTACAAATAATTCTCTTAAATATACACCAAAATAATGTGTGAAGAACATCTGTCCCTAAACTAGAATTGAACTTCGAAGTTGAAGTTGAGAATGAAATAGTTATACAAACACAAAGTATTAGCCAAGAAAAAAAATCCTATTTTGTTTTGTATTTCTGAAATTAAGTCAATGGATACCTGTTCATATTTAATTCAAATTTTTCTATTTCCTATATAATAATCTTTAAAAGCTGTAATGCTATAAGAAAAATTTGTATTCGTTATATTGTAATGTACTTAAAATTTCCCTTTTAGGAAAATACAAGGAAGACTATTAATCTTTCAGCGACGTCTAAAGCGTTCACCGAGTACATGCAGTATGTTGTGAGACACACCTTTCCTCTATTTTTCTTTTAATGGAAAAGTGCTTGTCAGTGTCTTCTTCACCCAGTTTTTGAGTGGATTTATTATCTTTGTACAATACGGTCAACGCCTATATGCCTTTTAAATACTTAAAATTTATATATTTTGGACAATTTTTATCTAGATCAGAACAAGTAAAAAAATTATTTCCTAGTTATATTCAATACCATTTTTGAATCGTAAAATCTTATTATTTCATCCTCTAAATTTTAGTTCATATACTAATGATGGGATTAAAGAACGGCAAAATTATCAAAATTTACGAGAGTTCTTCCGCATCATATTTTGAGAAGAACCTACAAGAAACAATTAAATCTTAATTTTTTTTATTTGTAAGAGCAATTCATTCACATCGAAGCATTTTGTCGTCTAATTGATTAACCAAATTACCATACCACTTTTCAGATTTTTCAAAGAACGTTTTCTGGATTTTATTATTGAAAGACATTAATGGATAAACCCTAAAATCTGTCAAAATATATGTCGGAGAATAAGAGAGAACGGAGAAGCATAAAGCACAGGGGCGAAGGGTTCTCCGCCGACATCGTTATTAATTGGATCCATTATTTGATTTCTTATTCTGTGGGCGTTCGTGGGTAATGTTGGTGCAATCAAACACTTTGTTAATTAACTCGGATTATAATGTTCCCTATATCACAAACACATTAACAATAATAGCTACAGCGACAGTTCCAATAGTCGACCACTCCGGCCGACCACCACTCGAGAACTGAGGGACGCGCCGGACTGACACTTATTGACTCTGCCCCCACGCCGAAACACAGATGGCGCCAGCGTTTCACAGACTATTACACACGGACCAGCGACTTACAGACTCTTGCACTCCGACATATATATTTATATATTTGGTAAAATATTAAAATTTTAGTTAAATAAACTAAACCACAAATTCATAGATTGTAAAAATATTAATAATTCTTATTTTAATTTATATACTAAAATAAATGAACGTTTTTGTTAAGCAGACCTGTTTGTATTCTGGTCCTAGATTACCACTAACTACTAAAGTTTTGCACTGTTGAAAAGACTAGCAAAGTTTTTATTAAAGGCAAGAGTCGAAGTAACTTCCGATATCAGTTACTGCTAAAACATGATCCAGTAAAACGTGAAACAAAGTTTTCTTAAGAGCAACTGGAGTGCACCCCTAGCGTATAGAATTTGATTTCATTTTACCAACACGTTAGGAACATAAAAATTTATGATTATGTAGTTATTCCATGTGGTGTGGTATATATAACCGCGTGGTTCTCAACCCCGCGGTAATATGGGGAAATTTGTTGCTATTGAGATTTTACGTCGTAAATGGAGTAAATAAGTCTGAAGACCTTGCAGGAAGTCATCGTTTTTCACTTATATACCCCGATCCCGTTAGAATATTGCAAAACCAATTCTAAGTGAGAGTCTACGTCGTAAAAGTATGTATGGTGAATTTGAAATCTCCGAGCTTTTAATAGTTATTTTGCTTCAATATGCTAAGTGTTAGGAGACCAGTCTCGAAAACGAGGACAGACGATAATACTTATGTCACATTTAATAATAGGACGAAAAAAAAAAACAACCCTGTTTTAAAAAATCAAGCTCAAATCAGCTGGTGCTCGAACGCACGGGTCAATGAACAGATTCATAGCGCGGATTGTTCAGTTCATTGACTCTTCCGTTCAAGAACCAGCTCATTTTAATTTTTTTCATTGCTGGTTTTTTTATGAAAGTAATGTATTTTTATGAAACTATCGTTTTATTTGGCTGTACTAACACGATGGAGCGTAAAACGTTTTAAAAATATATTTTTTTAATAAGGATCAATTTTTCTCCGTCCCATCATAAAAGCTGTCATTAGTATTATCGTCAATCTTTTTAAGAGGCGATGTCCTGCACCTTCTATACGTAATTTTACTTTCCTTCTTGCTATTTAAAAATTATTGTTGGGGGCTTTACCTTCGTCCAATTAATAAACGTAAATCAATTGTAAAATAGTTATGATGTGCTGCACCCTTAGGTCTCATATAGCAAGTTTATTTTATTGCTGACAGGTTAGCGCCTATTGTTATCTCTGGGGTAGTAAATGATGGAAGCATCTAAGATGGCAGAGCGCTAAGCTGGTAAGAGTTAATTTACCTCATATGGTTTATACACAGCAAAGTACCGAAACACAAATCTCTTGCTTGATGGTAGGTCTTTGTTGGTAGAGTGGTAAAAAGCCACGGGCGAAGCCCCCTCCAGTCCAGACTCAGGCAAATTACAAAATGCAATTTTCTAAATTCATCCTACTGGCGATTGAACCCGAGACCTATGCTAATAAGCCAGTACTTGCACTGTTGCATCAGTGAAGCCGCCAAGTCCCGTCGTGTATTTGTGTTTGCGAATACACTTATACAACAACAAATAATTAATATCTATAGACGTGTGGCTAGAATTCGTTTCGTCGTTGTCGTCTCAACCGATGGACGTACATTGCTGGACAAAGGTCCCTCTTAATGAATTCCAATGGGCGCGATCTGACGCGGCTTGTATTCAGCGGCTGCCAGCGACCCGCCTGATGTCATCAGTCCACCTGACGGGGGTCTGCCGACGCTGCGTTTTCCGAGGCGAGGCCGCCACTCTAGCACCTTCGGGCCCCAACGTCCATCGGTTCTGCGAACTATGTGTCCAGCCCATTTCCACTTCAGCTTTGCAATTCGGTAAGCTACGTCGGTGACTTTAGTTCTCCTACTCATTTTTGATTTGATCACGTCTCCCGAGCATAGTCTTAATATATAATTCATTTAGTGAAACATTATTGTAATAGGAGAGAGAAAGAAGTTTTGTTAATGAGAACGATAAGAAACACTCTAAGAGACTTAACTATAATATTGTTTAGTACACTATTAACTGAAAGTTATTTACTCTCATGTTGTCAAATTATTTATTATAGAAGCGAGTATCTCTTAGTGTATAAACCGCGATTAAAGTTAACTCGTGCAAGAACTAATTTTACGGCGCACCGCGGCTGAGAGATGTTAAAATTTGTATTTCAGAGTATTTTATTACGGTGGCTGGTTTTCCGTAAATTGGACGGAATAGGAGAGCTGACATAAATCATGTTGGTGGAAGGGGAATGGCTGCAACATACAGGAGAAAGAACTTTTCAAAGACAATACTACTTTTTCTTATAAAATTGGTTGTTATAAAAGAGAATAATGGTGGTGAGGCAAGTAAAAAGAAGGTAAGTAGCAGCCCATTAACGTCCCACTGCTGGGTACAGGCCTCCTCACTCCTATGAGGGAGGGTTTTACAGACATATTACGCAAGTGCACTCTCTATTCCTTCACTCTCATAGTCCGATTGTGACGGGAATCCGACACGTAGAGAGAGAGATCAAGACCGACGGCCTAACCTGTTCTCCGAACTACGCGGGTGGATCACACCACCAATTTCCCAACTTCGGGCAAAAATTGAGAAAATCTTTAATAGAAAACCCAATATCGATTTTCTTGAATTAGCTTGATCTGGGATTCGAATCTAGGACCTCATGATCTAACCACTAGACCAATGAGGCAGTAATGGTGGTAAAATCATGAAATTCTTAGGAGAATTTCGATAAATATAATGTTTTAGAGCAAGATCGTCGTCGTCACCGTCGCTTCAACCGATGGATGTCCACTGCTGGACGTGGGTCTCACGTAATGATGTCCATAAGGCCCGATCTTGCGCCGCCTGGCTCCAGCGGCTACCGGACCTATGACAACATAAAGAGAGCAAGATCTGCCTATGTAAAATATAAAAAGCGTTAAAAAATATGGTGAATTAAGCACAATTGCATTATAAAATATTAAGGCCATTGTCTCGCGGGTACAAATAATTTTTAAATTAAAGCGGACCTTTAAATATCTCTGTTACATCGTTTTTATTTATATAATTATATATTACTTCCTAATAATTCAAATATTTAAAAATATTCGCGAATTAATATTAAACACTCTTTAATAAAACACGGTGCATATCTATTCCGCCAGTTTTATTCGGTTCTAAAAGAAAATTCCTTTTAAGAAAAACCTCCGTTATTTATTAACTTTTAACGTAGTCAAATTACACACCGCTATTTTAAACCCGCCTCAATTTATCACTTGGGCTACTTGCCAAAAATATCAGACCTCGGGGACTCAGTTAGGATATGATACTAGAGAGGTTTAGATTTATCCAGATCAACGAGATAAGTTACGCGTTTAAAACATAAATTTTCTTATCAACGACAGGATTATAGGGCCAATGAAATTATAATTTTAGAAAGATAAATATCTTCGCAAAAATATCCTCATCAAAAATATAAAACATTTAAAGGAAAACTATTACAGAGCATTATATTTCTTATAGAAATTGGAAAAGGGAAGTAATACTTTGTGAATATTCTTTCTAAAATGGCAATAAATTTAATCTGCTTTCATTAATAAGCATCTTTTTTCATTAAAATCTAATACTATCTTTAACTTTTTCTTTAACTGCCTCATTGGTCTAGTGGTTAGCATGTTCGACTACAGACATGAGGTCCTGGGTTCGAGTCCTGGGTCGGGCCAATTCAAAAATCAATATTGAATTTTCTATTAAGATTTTCTCAATATTTGCCCGAAGTTGGGTAGTTGGCGGTGTGATCCACCCCCGTGCCTCGGAGAGCACGTTAAGCCGTCGGTCCTGCGCCTGATCTCTCTCCGGTCGTGTCGGATTCCCGTCACATCGGACTATGAGAGTGAAGGAATAGAGAGTGCACTAGTGTACTATGCCTGCCAATCCGCACTGGAGCAGCGTGGTGGGTCCTATGCTCTAAAAACCCTCGCTCTTCGGAGTGAGGAGGCCTGTGCCCAGTAGTGGGACGTTAATGGGCTGCTACTTACTTTACTATCTTTTAAAAAATCACCGAAAGATGTCACCGAAAAGCAATTTTTACCCTAGCGCCACGTTTCTGCTTGTAGGTTGGAAACCAGTCACAACCGAAGCCTCTTACCACTTCTAGACAAATTAGAAAACATGTTTTAGTGAATAGTTAGTAAATAGTCCCGGTTAGAAATCGAAACCAGGACATTTACTATCCAATTAAGAACTCACACTACTGCGCCATATAAATATTACGTGGTAATTAATAATAAAAATAAGATATCATAATGTTCTTACAATACTTGAAGGGAAATTTCTGGCTTTCTTTAAGAAGAAACATCAACATCTCCATCATCATTTTGGTATACAAGACTTTACAACACGTTTCCATCGTCATATACATCATTTTTCCCCTTAATTTATTTCCACTGATAATGATGTGAATAAAACAATCTAAAACCTAAACGAACAAGAGGTTTTCATCTTCAAATAAAATACATATAACATTTTCTCAAAGCTTTATGTCATTAACACGAATTTGAAGTAGGTCTTAATGAAGTATTTTAATGTGCTCAATGAAAGTAATTAAGACGCTTTTGTTTTAATAGGAGTAGTCGCCGCAAGTTACCAAGCGCCCCTAGCTTGTTCATTCCATATTTTACTAAAATTGAAACAAAACCAAATAATAACCCCGGTTATTGTTTATAACAGCCCAGATTATTAACATAACAACGTCTTAATTTGGTTAGACTGGTAGTAAAGTATCTATTTATGTACCTATCGATTTTTAATTGTAATATATACTCTTTGCGAATAAAGGTAAATATTATTCACAATTTACATTATTGAAAAGTGAAATATCATGAAAAATACTTATTAAAAGGTCTGCTTTTATCTGTCTTTTTATCTTTACAATTTTTCATGAATTTGCGTAAAGAGATAGTAAAACCTTATAGATCGCTATAAACCTCTTAAAGCGAAAATATAAGTTGAAGTAGGTGAAATAAGAATTGAAAATAAAAAAATGTATGAAAAACCTTTGAAGTGCTCAATTAAGAAAGGTATTACATGCATTACGACGATCCATTGAAAAAGAAAAAAAATTGTGATATTTTAAACAGTGAAGTTTCTATAGGGGAAAATTTTACGGTACTATTATAAACTCTTACTAAATTAGTGCGATACCTACCATCTTAGACTGTATCCACGCTGGACCATCAGGTGAGGTCACAGTCTAGCGCTTTCTTAACTGCAATAAACTTATATATAATAATACTAAGCACTAACAGTCTACGATAATATGATCTAATTTCAGGAACGATGTCGCAAGCAAGGGCTAGGTCAATACTTTTGGATGATTTATTGAGACTAGCAAGAAACAAAATAATCAAAATAACATTAGCAACAACTGCTATTATATGGCTTCAAAATAAAAATAAAAAGTTTACGGGGCACGTAATTCCAATACCATATTTTTGAGAAAGTTAGGAAATTCGGCGTTAAAAAGCGCCCAATGGAGGGCAAAAGTTTTAATTGCAGTTCAAATTAATGCTTATCCGCAATAGAAGTTTGGAAATGTACGCAATGTTAAACGTTATATTAATTGGAGTGTACACAATTTAGTATACATTGCCAAGAATAAGACATGCTTTGCTACGATATAAATGCTACAGAAATATTCAAGTATTTTTAACGAAACAATTCAATTTATTTAAGTAGGCTTTTACAGCACTTTTGAATTCCCGAATACATTTTTTTCTACGTATTATTTCCAATGCTCAAAATGTTAAATAATACCTTAAAACATAAGATAATGTATATAAGTCTTCGCGTCCTATTCTGAGAAGACTACAAGACGAACTTAGTCAGGTATCTTTTTCATCACCATCATTACAATATAACGTTTTTTTTTTGTTACAACAATGCATTAAAATTCAGAATTTTTATTATTTAAGTATTTCTTAAACATGTTGTTTTCAATTAGCTTTCTTTTAATACATTTTTTACATCTATTAAGTGATATGATAGTAATAAAACTAGATACACGAGGGAACCCTTAGATTTCAAGTTGTGCTTTAATAATATAACTATAAATTAGAATTAGTCTATGACTATACGAATAAAGAACTTTTCAAAATTTATATACACAATGTTCCTAAGAATAAGTAAAGATATTTTTAAAAAACAACTGTGAGCCCCTTCGTTAGCTCACTCTTGCGAAGATTTGCCGGTTCAGGATAAATGACAATGCCACCAGATTCTTCACCCCAACGCTCCGCCGTCTTCTTGTCACCATACGAGGATTATATATCGCGATTCGAACTGTTGTTCAGGAACGTGTTTACTAAATTGGCTATCTATTGTACGATGTTTGCAACTGGCAAACGTGCACTATTATGACAAGCAAACAACGGTGGTTGGGGTTTTATTCGATAAAAAGAACATCCTATGGTTGGCGTTTTATTACTTACCAATCACAGAGATCACATTAAATTACACAAACAACTTTATTCTTGGAAATGACAAAGGACTCTAAGTTAAGCAAAAATATACTATACGAAAACGAACGATTTTAACAACAATATTGACTTTAAATTAAACAAAAATGTAATATTTCTATTTTAAGGAGAAAACTCGCGAACAACAACTAACTTAGGCAGATATGAGTGTAAGAGTGTCCAAGAACAGCTCTTTTTTTCAGAACATAAATTTGATCATTATCAGTAGCATTACCCCACAGTCCGCCGAAGAAGGCGGGAGTCTAGGCGGCGCATTTTTGCGCACCTGCTCCCGATTCCGTGAATCCTCAGCTCATCCGAGAAACCAGGTAGGAATGCGGTCTCACTCACGGATGGAGAGGGTTCCGCTGGGTTTTAGTGGGTATTGCGAGTCTCCTCACTCGCAGAGTTCCACACTCCCGAGCTATGGGTCGGGGTTAGTGCGAAAATGCATTTCCCTGCGTAAAAAAAACGCATTACCCCATAGTAAATAGCCACATTATAATGCTGTAAAAATAGTACAAATAAACAAGACTGGCAGTTTGTACGTTTTTTCCACAGATTTATATAAACATAACCTAACATTTGAATTCGTTTTAGTATTATCATCAGTTGTATATTGGATTTGACGAAATCTTAACAGGCAGAGATGGTCGATGTTATAAGAAGTAACTTGGGTACTTTTATTTTAGTAAAAAGCATCCGCAATTACTCGGGTAACACCGCGGACAACAGTTAATATATTTATAGAACCCACATATACTACGCTTTTTAACTAAAATATATACTTCAAAATCGAAAAATGTCGAAAAAAAATCGTAAATTGTGAATACGTGAATGAATACGTGAAATTGATTATAGTTTTACTTTGGAAACACGAGTAATTCTAACCAAAACTTATGAGTAAACTTTAATAAAATCTGAATATAAAATAAAGGGTACAAGAAATTTTATGTAGAAAGTTCCAAAAAATGTTGCGAATATTTGACTGTGTGCTTGTAACGGATTTTGTAGAAATGAAGCTATAAACGTGACATTTTATTTATTACGCCGCTCAGTTTCGCCGAGGTTTTTTAGATTAGAGTCATCATTTTAAAGTGGAGACATTGTTTAATTTATCAACGAGGAAGTAACTTTAAAAGCCGTTTTTTGGAGAGAAAATATGACAATTACTTTTTGAGAGTATAACTCAGAAATGGCATACATTTTTCAATATCTACTGTAACTCATAGTTCACACTGTAGTCCCTATATTTATCTTGTCAAAATTATAATTCTTTATTTATTCATTCATTTATATTGGAAGGCCTTGCTGGCGCAGTAGTACGAGTATTCACTTTACTAGCAGAGGTCCCGGGTTCGATCCTCGTGCTGCGTAGAAACCATTAGGGGTATATCGCCTCTTACTAGATTAACACGCTTCCATCTTAGACTGTATCGTCACTTACCATTAGCTGAGATCACAGTCAAGTGCTAAACTGTCAGCAATAAAAAAATATACTTTGTTTTACACCACACAAAATAATTATACGTTAGAAGGGAGATTTAAACTATGTAACGGACAAAAGGTTTTAAAGTGATTTCTTCCAGACAACCTTATAGAAGGATACTTAGTTAAGAGTATTTTTTTTTTGCCGCTGGGAAATGCTTTTACGCAGTCCTGAACGGTAGTGTGGGGCTCACTGACAGATCAGAATACCCTCTAAAACTCAGCGGAAAATCGTCAAGAACCTTGGGTGGAGGGTCAGAGGTTCGATTACAGAATCTATTCTGGCACCTCGGATGTGTTCTTCTCCCTCTGAGTGGGGGAACGCTGTCGGCGCTGTGCCTCACACTTTGCGATGCCTCCTTCAGCGATATAACAAATTCGCAAAAGGAGGCAACTGCTCTCCGCAAAAGGAGGCAACTGCTCTGCAAGGTACCCTCCGATCGGCGACACGAAGACAAACTGTCTGACTGTCGCTGAGATCCCCAACCAGAACACTCTGCCAACACGTGGTGTGCCGAGTCTGCGGGGGCGCCACACTTGTGGCAGGTGGTCGATTCCTCGCAACCGACAATAAAAAGGTAATAATAGTGTTTATTTATCTGTAATGGATAACCTACAGTTACTATTTGGTATTTATTTATATACCTATAGTACATTTTACATATTGTTTATTTATCACCAGACGTACAGTTTTGGTCTTACACATAATGATCGACTACTACTGAACTAGTGTAGCATACGAATTTATGTCTGTGCATGTGTGTACGTGTTTATACTTTAATTAGATGATTTTATTATTAAGGTAAATTTTCACTTGCATTTTCCATTTCCCGATTGTAGTTGGATAAATATTCAGTGTGTTAATGAATAGATTATACAATCTAGACCCCAGAACATTAGTATTGATGGTTCGCTAGTTTTGTTGTGTGTGCTTCATTACAAAAATTAAAAAAAATATCTGTTATTACCAAGCTATTTTATACAATACAGTATTATTTCTTATCTAATTAAATACATTACGTACTTTGTACATTTCATGTCGATCAAAACTTCTTTAAAAGCATTTCAGTATAATAGATATCTTAAAAGTTATCAGCGATTTAAAAGCGGGCGCGGGCAAGGCACAAGGCAAAGTTATTTGTCCATCAAATAGATGCCGTTGTAATTTTAGACCCACATTTGATAGAATAGTACATATAGGTCAATATATAATCTAAAACTAAAAATATAACGTTGATACTGTATATTCCTACTTTTACGCTAATATTATACAAGCAATATTGAACTTTCAGTATTTCAAGCAAGTTCAATGGAAATCTTTTGCCTCAAGCGAATTTGTTCATGATCTTCCCAGGAACTGATATAAGCAAAGAAAAAATATTAATGAAATACTTGCTTCACTGATATTTAAATAAAATGGCTTAGTCTATTATCAATATACGTTTATAAACAAGAAAGTTGTTGCAAATAAAAATTCGCTTAATGGTTTAATAATTAAACCATTTTTTTTATAATCTAGAGGACTTTTGTCCAGAAGATACGTCAGCCCCATCGTCTATCAGCGATTGTCTTTCGTTCATTGTTTTGATGCACTCAAGAAGAAGATGCTGTACGTCTTCTAATTGATTGCAAAGAATGCATTTCGGTGTAGCCGCTTTATTCATCAAATAGGCATATTTATTAGAGGGATAATGCCCAGACCGCATCTTGATAGCTACTTAAGGTCGCGTCTCCAAACCAGGGTACTCGCGGTTTTTTAAACCACTGCAGTGTTCTTGCTCGAATAAGGTTTGATGTATAAACAAGTCGAATTAGTAAAAGTCTACAGTGACAAAGAAAATATTGTGACAATCTTTGACATTGGATATGGATAGTCGTTTGTATACTTCCTGATCCCGAGGGAATTTGTGGGAAATTTGGACTGTGTGAGGTCTACATTAGGAAATAAGTAATTTTACTTCCCTTCAGGTCAATATTGAATAATTTTGAAAATTTCATAATTATTAAGTGAGTGAGTGGCCTTGTGTTGGTCATTAATGTGGTTAGCTGTTGGAGATAGGCAGCGCAAGATGACCTTGTGGACGTCATTACGTGAGACCTATGTTCAGCAGTGGACGTCCATCGGTTGAAGCGAAGATGACGATTTTACTATTTATAAACCAAAATACGCATAAATTCCATTCTAATAAAACGATTTAGAGAATATCATAAGGATGGTTTCAAAGTGTACAATGAAGAAACATTTGATATGTTCTATAGATTTGTTTGTCTTACGAGAACATCTATTTGAGTCCAAATATTGGTTATCCCTTACAAGATTTACTATCTTAGACAATTACCATTTACTTCCTAACAGATCTACATACAAATAAAGAATACAAACCTAGGCCTTGTAGTCGTGTTAAAAACTTTTTACCATTTAAACCTCATGTATTCAAAACTAACCTTGGCTGCTCAGCACCAGTAAATAGAATACTTATGCGATATAATAAAATATGTAAATCAATTGATATAGATATAAGTTTTGATAGCCTTGCATCCTTTAAAAGGAAAATTGTAAGTCACTGGCTTACCTATCCTGATGCAGACCTCGTTGCAAAATTGTAAATATTATTATTATTTTTTTTGTTTACTTTCGTTTCTATCTTCATTGTTATTATTAGTTAGTATATATCTTTTGCATGCTGTGGCAACCAGTAAGGGTTTGCAGTAACTACTTTTTGTTATTTATTAATTCTTTATATTTTGCATATTATTACTGTAACCTGTTGATGTCCTATTTAAATAAATAAATAAATAACATCGATCACTGTCAAGTATTAAAATAAAATACATAACCCTCATTCATACGTTGAAAAAAATAAAAAAACTCCACTTTGAAGTCTTGAACAGTCAAATTAACTTCAAACAATTTCACTCAACTGAAAAGGACACCTGGCTGTTATGAAAATTTCAATTTTCAAAGTGTTTCGCGCGGATTTGTCGTTTAATACCAGGAAAGCTTTTCAAGCGCCGTAAGGTAGACTTAAATAATTTTTATGAGCGATAACATTCAGTAAATTATGCGGAAATTTTTTGTTTGAGAAAACGTAGTGCACATTTGTATTCTTACTAGCCATTCCCGGCGGTGTCACACGTAATTCCTAATCCCGAAAAAAATTAGGTAGATTACTTTATTAGAGAACGGAATTTTAACATATATAGAATAGTTCTGCCACATAAAAATGTACAGAAGAATTACAATATACCTATACATAACAATTCTTGATCAAATTCAATGGTATACTCTCGTTTATTTTAGTTCATTCGAAGTTTAATGTATGAACAGCGCCATTGAGACAGTCTAGAAGCAGAATTATATATTTGTAAATTATCATTGGCATAAAAATTAAAGAAGACCTTAGAAAGCGGATTAATACTTTTGACATTTTGACGGATTGTTCACCAAGTTCTGCGGCGAATGAAATAAAAACTGAAAATGTTGCAAGCCGTCAAAATGAAGAAAGTCGTATATCTGGGGCATGTCCTCAGGCACGAAAGATACGAGCTCCTACAACTCATCTTGATGGGAAAAGTTGCTAGCAAAAGATGTGTGGGCCGCAGAAAGAAATCCTGGCTAAGAAACATCCGAGAGTGGACAGGCATAAGGAACGCCGCTGAACTTCTCCATCTCGTGAAAGATAGAGCAGGATACGCAAAGCTGACAGTCAATCTTCTCTAGTCGGAGAGGCACGATAAGAAGAAGAAGGTTTAAAAGTGGTGTTCTGAAGATATAACCGCCAATATTAAGTTAAGAAAGATAGAAAAGAGGAAAGGAGATAAAATTCCGCCTTGTGGAACACCAGTGGAGGTATATAAGAACAAATAAACAATCAATCATTTTTAATTGCCAATGATTGTTTACATATAAAAACCATGCGACGGTGTTTGAAGAAAACTTTAATGAAGTCAAAATTGCAAGGAGTAAGTCAAAGACAACTTTATGAAGAGCATTACTAAAGTCTAGCAGTAGAAGGACAGTAACGATTTTATTGTCAAGAGCATACCAAATATCATCACATACCTTTACTAACGCTATGACAGTACTATGACCAGGCCTAAATCCGGACTGCATTGAACTTAAGATGCTATTTTTAGATATGGATAAAGTGAGCTGAGTATGTATACGTTCTAGTACTTTAGATAACAGTTTGATAAAATTTTCATCCTTAGGTTCTTTACGAAGTAAAGAACAAGTATCTTAAATATTTGTTCTTTACTTCTACTAAGAATTCTACTCCTGGTAGGAATTAAAAGTTTAAGGACTTAATAAATCAAGTGACAATTCTCTCAGACACACTCTCCGGGGTTTTAACGAGCACTGAACGTATTTTACGGTCTGGTACGGGCGGAGATTTACGTCTTTGTTTTATCAATAAACTGACGACGTTTAAGCTCCTTTCCATGAAAATTATATTTCAATGAACACCTATATTAATACCTTATTCAATATTATAATAATAATAATAATAATAAACTGTATTTATGAAATATAAAAATACCGGAAACTAGATGTTATAACATATAATAAAAAATGAAAAAAAGGCCTTTCGTTTATAACTGCAAATCTTTTAATAATATGTTATTATACATACACACTTACATCTCTCACTCGTATATATTAAAACGTTAGCTATAGTTTTTTCAAAATCGTCAGGTACCTACGAAAATATTATACTCTATATGTACTTTATTATAAATAGGCTTGAAACATTGCTTTCATAAATCTATGTTTAGAAATAAATTTCAATTTATATGTTTGTGAAGTTTATTTCCCTTATTCATGGATAAAAAATGACATTTACAATACTTGATCTCGTAAAGGTTTCCTGAACAAGGATGTTTATTTTAAATCGTATTTCCGATCATAGAGAATAAAATGCATAAAATAAAATATGATAAATCGTCAGAGAGCTTACCCGGATACAAGAAAAATATCACTTTTGTGATGCCAATGCAGTTTACATTCGGTAGACTTTTTTGTAACATAAATAGATGATAGCACATGTTGCGAACAATTAATATCCAACTTTGCTTGCATATGTAACAATATTAATGATTATTTTTCATGTAACATTTACATTTTCTTAAGTTTACCATGTTTTAAGATAAAACTATTTAGAAGTAGCTGAAGATCGTCATTATGTGACCATTTTAACCTTCCTTCTTTTCTTGATTTTCTGTTTATATTGCACATTAAAAAGAAACACAAATTTAAGCACTGTAACTAAATCGCAAAAACTTGTTATGAAATATGTATTTGATTTAAAGAGGCGCCATATTATGAAAAATAATAGTGACATTAATTTAATGACCCATTTCAAAATGAAGTTTGTGGAAAGCACCTTATTTATTAATATTTCATTTATACTCAAGTATGTTTTCTTTACTTATAACGTAAAATCCTGCTGTAAATGCTCAGTCGCTGTGGGGCATAGCTTTGCAGTTAAGACAGAGTAATCACGGAAATTCAATTTAAAATACCCGCAGAGTCTCAGGGCCTCGTTTGCCGAGAGAGAGAAATTGCAATTAAGCCTTATATATAGCTTGTACACATATCGGTTACATATTTTATAACCTAAAGGCTGGTTCTTGTCTGTGAAGTCCTCTGCTTGAAATTACGCGATCTATGCAAGTAAATATAATTTCAAATTAACAGCTTTTCACTTTATGAAAGTAAATACTGTATTTATATTTAAAAAGATCGCTTTTTATATATTGAAAAAAGTCATAAGAAATGTGACAAGGAATATAATTGAATTTTAATAATCATTATGTCATTATGTTAAATGTTCACTAAATGTTATAGTTTTAAAAATCACTCTTAGATTTATTTATATCTTGTCATGATACTTTGTCGTTATATTGTCATTTTACCGGATATATCAAGTGCAAACTCTGTGCTGTAAGTAGGCTGGTTCTTAGTTGACGAATTCATTCGTTTTCAATCTCTGATCACGATAACATTGTTATAAGTATACTCGTATGTTGTTACTTTGAACAAGTTATGACGGCCTCGCTGGCCCAGTGGCAAGAATACTAGTTTCTAATTTTCTGTATTTTCTATTAGCCTCATTGGTCTAGTGGTTAGCATGTGCGACTACAGACATCAGGTCCTGGGTTCGAGTCACGGGTCGGACCAATTCATAAATCCATATTGACCTTCTATCACAATTTTCTCAGCATTTGCCCGAAGGTGGAAAGTTGGTGATGTGATCTACCCCCGTACCTCGGAAAACAAGCTAAGCCATCGATCCTGCGCCTGATCTATCTCCGATTATCGGATTTCCGTCACATCGGACTATGAGAGAGAAGGAATAGAGTGCACTTGTGTACTATGTGTGTCAATCTGCAGTGGAGCAGCGTGGTGGGTCTATGCTCTAAACACCCTCACTCATATGAGTAAAGAAGCCTGTGCCTAGCAATGGGACGTTAATGGGCTGCTACTTACCTTACCTTTTTTATTTTCTAATTTTTCTGATTCTGGAACAGTGGGAGGCATCGGCCGCCTCTAGTTACCACCCTGCCAGCACAGATTTATCGCCAAGCAAGGTGTGGTACGTTACGATGCTTTATACAATCTATAAGCGATGAATTGCCTCATACCAAGTAAGCGCGTGCTAAGAATAAAAATAATCAATAAATTAATAATACGCTCATAATTTTAACTAAATTTAAATGAAATAGGATTTCATATTAAAAGTCAATAACCACACTAAAATATTCTTTATTTCCAGTTAACTCCAGCTTCTACTGAGAAGAATCCGGCAAGAACCTCAATAGTTACTCTTCTCTATCAATGTTATATTTAATATAAAAATAAAATTGCACCATCAACATTCATTAACTTTAAATATAAAAAGAAATAACACACAATTATCATTGCAACATATTATCATTAGGACATAATATACTTATCTTTGTACCGCAGTACAATCCGATGTACCAACACAAATAACTTAAAAGACTATAATTGGTAGCTAACGTTGATTAAAACTGTGAACTGAACTAACTTCTATGATACATAACCTTTTACAACTTTTCACAAATGTCGCAATTATATCTAAACACCATTGAGAATGATTGCCGCTAAATACATTCATTAATTATCTTATTTATTATGAAACTACCATTTCCTGTTAGTTTTTAATAGTTCCAATATTTATAATTTAAGTAATTCTAATCATTTATGAAACACTACAACGATTCTATAGCAAATTGACATCAATTACAATATTTAGAAATCCACCCATGTGAAGGCCTTTGTTTCAAAGAATACAGTGTAGTCAAACGGCGCACTGTATCCTTTATTTAAAATATTATTTTATTTTAAATATATTGTAAAAGCAAAGCCATACTCGTCTCGATACAATTATTTATTCCTTCTTTATCAGATTTTCCTTAGTTAGAAGCAGTTGTGCAGCCATTCAATCTTCCATACGAAGTCGTAATTCAAACATAAATCACTTTCTTCTAATTTTCAACACGGAACATAATTCCAGCCTTGCTTGCCAGTTGCCAGTACCAACGCGCCGACCATGAACTAAGCATAAAACCTCCTTGGCGCTCTGCATACCGTCTGCCCACTTGTCCGTCAATATAATATAATAGCTGTCGCACTCCGCTGCTAAAGCTGCGCGTAACAATATTGTACATTACTTTATATTAGATATACTATCACGCGCTTTTATCTGAGACTGTATTATCAACTATTGTCAGGTGTGATCACAAAACGCTAATCAGTCGGCAATAAAGAAAGCTTTTGTTGCCACCGACATAAACTATAACTTTTTGATATGGAGCTTTATAATTAAAAAAATAATAATATTTCGTATCATTTATAGAGGCGTACCTTTACATTACCAAAAATTTTACATTTTTCATCATTATAACGAATGTGTTCGGCGAACCATTCAGAAAATTATTATGACTGCAGAAATAGCAAATATGTAATTAAAAGCTAGTGATGTGGAGTACGCCTGTCAAATTCACGGTTGAATAAATGTTGGTAATATTTATAACTCAAACAAATAAACGGTGCTACTGTGAAAGTAAACACGAGGGAATGGATAATTTTATTGAAACGGCAGTATTTTTATCGCTTATATCTTGTTTATTGGTGTATACAATGATAAATCGCACAATCAGAAAGCGTAATCGAACTTTAATTAGGCTTTTAAAGGACTTTTGAACCGTGAAAGCTTGTGACTTTATCACACTATTTTTACTGCAAAGCTAGTCAGCTAGTCATCACCAAACATATTTATATTAAAGATCATCTCAATTTAAGAAAGTATGAATGGGTTAAGAATGAATGAATTACTCATCAAATGTTTACTCTACGCTGATGATCAAGTAATAATTGCATCATCTGCTAATGAGCTACAGGAGATTGGTAAATATTATAAATGAAGCTCTGAAAGGGCAAGGAATGAAAGTGAATGTAAACAAAACGAAAGTTATGCTTTTTGAAGGAGATGAGCCTATGATGAATGGTAATATTTTGATAGATGGGGAACAAGTGGAAGTGGTGAAAGATTTGTATAATTGGGATCTAAATTTACAAAAGATGAAACATGTGAAAGTGATATTGAAAGGAGAGTGAATGCAGGGAATACGGTAAATGGAGCTTTGCACGCCTTTATGAATAGCCAGATGATGTCTTAAAGGGCTAGAATGGCTGTGCATGCAGGAGTGTTGGTGCCAACACTTATGTATGGCAGTGAAAGTTGGGTATGGCAGAAGAATCACAAAAGTAAAATAAATGCGGTAGAGATGAGAGCGTTGAGAAGCATGAGTGGATTAAAACTGAGTGACAGAGTGAGAAATAGTGNGATTAAAACTGAGTGACAGATTAAGAAATAGTATGATAGGAGAACGTTGTGGTAAAAAAGAAGGTGTAGTGAATAAAATTGAGAAAGGTATGCTTAGATGGTTTGGGCACGTAGAGAGAATGAATGAAAGGAGACTGACAAAAAGGATTTATGAGTCAAAAGTGAATGGGAAAGTTGGAAGAGGAAGATCAAGGCGAACGTACCTAGACCAAATCCAGGACATTTTAAATAAGGGCCAGGTCAAGAGTACTCTAAATCGACGAACTTGTATGAAAAGTTTAATGAGAATGAAAGAAGCGAAGGAAATATGCAAGGATCGTGGTAAGTGGAAGGACGTAATGAAGCGTGAAAAGTTTTAAAAAGACTCAGTCGGGTATTGTTTATTTATCATCATGCAAACCAAATAGTTTCATGTTATCTAAATTGAAGCAATTCATGGACGTTTAAGTAAGTAATCCTTAAAATCAAAATAGCATTTTTGAAATGCTTTTTATCATATCTTACCTTATTTTAAATATTTTGAATTTTATGTAGCCTACGTGCATGTAGGTAAATTTTATTTATACTCCTAATATTATTCGACGTATTCACATTGATTCTTAAGAGTACAAACATTTTTATGGACATATAGCTTTGGAAAAACAGGAGACTTACTCAGGAGAGCTGCTTGAAAATTAAACACATCTTGCAAACCAACCATTGAGATGCTATTACGGTGCCTAATATTATTTTTAACACAAGAATATATAGTATTTTCTAGATTCTGCCACGACCTTAACTAACTTTTTGACGTGAACACGTCTTTAAAATCGACACAATTCAAATAAACGAATAATAGCAAAATCTGAGGATACAGTTTAGTGTTGCAGCTACATATATATCAAATCCATCTGAAATTCAATTCTACTGCTGGATAGTTAGGGGGTCAAAGAATTTATTATGTTATGTCAGGGCTGCAACACATCGCGCGCGGCGGAGGGGAAAGCCCTGCCAGTTTGAAGCCATAACCCGTTACGAACGTATTCACGGACAACAAACAGCCGTGTCCATAACCACACCTCATTCTTTTCTGTAATTATTTAACCAAAGTAGTGTTGCATATATTCTGAAGCGTTATTAATATTTATCTTAGTGACTCTCTTGCGTCTATTTTAACTAAGCCTGACGTTTGAAAATTTAGAGGTTTCATGTAAAATAAATCCTTCATAAGAAGCTAACTGAAAAACGCAAACAACATGTACAATTCGAATAACATTGGAAGGGGACGTTACTTTTGTTTACTACTATCGCATTTTAACATGTGTTTATCCGATTAAGCCCAGACTTCCACAGTTTATAGAGGCCGTAGTTATATGTATATACGCAATATCCGTCCTTAAGTTAATGACATTCAGGCTATAATGGCAATTTGCTTGTAATTCAGGCGAACTAAACGACCAACGATAACTTAATGGCCCCCAGATGAGGGTTTATAGTGTATACCGAGAAATGTGGCTTCATTCAGTACGTATAGTTATTTCATTTCAAATTGATCCTTTTTAAAAACAAGTTTATGACTTTTAGAAACTTGAAAATGGTTTGTAAGCAATCAAAATTAAATTTAAGAACTAATTGTATTGAATTAAATTACATCTAAATCACAAAAATCTAGTTTCCCTTTTACTTTACATAAAAATAATAAATATTTTTTTATGCATATATAAAATTATTAGTAGTAGGAAATCTCAATAAATAGAGATACATATTATCTTAATTTATTTAAGCGAATGCCATGCGCCGAAAATTTGAAGCATGTGCACTATAATCGGGAAGCAATGTGGTACTTTCGGCCATCATAATAAGGCTTTAAAGTACGAACTTTCGATCTAGGTACGCTGCCAAATTATTATCAAAATATAATAACATATAAAAGTAAAGTAAATAGCAGCCCATTAATGTTCCACTACTGGACACAGGCCTCCTCACTCATACGAGAGAGGGTTTTTAGACCATATACCCACCAAGCTGCGCCACTGTGGATTGGCAGGCATAGCATACAAGTGTACTCTCTATTTCTTCACTTTCATAGTCCGACTTGACGGCAATCCGACACGACCGGCGAGAGATCAGGCGCAGGACCGACCGACGGTTTAATGTGCTCTCCGAGGCACGGGGGTGGATCACACCGGCAACTTCCCAACTTCGGGCAAATATGAATTGGCCCGAACCGGGATTCTAGCCCGGGACCTCATGTCTGTAGTCGAAAATGCTATTCACTAGACCAATGAGGCATTTCGTATAACATATACTCGTATAAGAAGCAAATACAATAAAATGGCAGATATCATTTCTATGATAATATAAACTGTATGCTTTAATCTATATAATACTAACATTAGTTTAAATGATTTTTGGTTTAAGAACTAACAACTGGACCTTGATGTCTTTAATAAAGATTATTATTATTAATCTGAATTATATATCTATGATATATTTTAATCAGATTTATTTGAACAAAAAATTACGCCAATAACGTACCTTAATTATTAACAGTGATTTATCAATTAATCGAGCGAAAGAGTTCCGCGTGTATTTGTTTTGTTGTATGTCTCTTTCATAGATATGAATAGAAGTAAACAACCTACAATGCGAACCGTAATATTATAATGAGTTAAAGAATAAAATAAGATAGAATCCACAATTTGCAGGTCATGTTATACGTTACGATGCCATAGCCGGCCTCATTGTGCGTAAATTCCTCCAGTATATTACATTCCAATGTCGCGTCCACATTGACCAAGGGTTTGCAAAAAGCTACTGTGGGTTACACGATTGTATCCTAACATAAATCGGCCACATTAGATTTTTTGTTCAGTGACTGAATATCTATCTTTACACAATATAAAATGAAATCGCTTCCGCTATCTGTTTGCTTTGAAATCAAATATGTCAAAAATGACATGACAAAAATAAAAAAGTAAATAACATATTATAAATTTGTACCAATACCAAAATGACGAGGAAGCGTTATACCCTCAGATTTATTTACTATTTTTATTATTATTAGATTTAATTTTGATTGTAATTCTAATTTAAAATTTGTTTATTATTATTATTGAATTTAATTTAAGTTTTTTTCTGTATGTTTTTTTCTGTTTGATTGTTTCTGTACAAGCGCATCTTTATGTATGTATAGGTATGATACAGTTAACATATTTAGTTACCTTTCCGTTGAATATTGTAATGCATCTCTCGGAGTAATTCAAGAAAGTCTAATACATATATATCACAATAGAGGAGAGCCGAAAAATTCACAGATTTGAAATGTGATTTCATAACATAAATAATCAAATTAACCGTTCGATTGCCCGTGTCAATCACCAGTTGACATGATACCATAGTACTGTCTCGATTCGGGGAATCGGTAATATAAGCATCTCTTTCTTTTTAAGACATAATGTGCATGAGTGTTTATTAGTTATTATATTATTTTGGTTTATTTAAGTGATGTGAATAACAATGAAAACCCTTGCGGTAAGTTTTAATTTATAAGATATAAACACAAGACCAAGTCTTAATATAGTAAACAAAAGATTACATTCTATGGTTTAACTATTAGCATACATAAAAATCATAAAATTTGGCAGTCTTTCATGAACATTCATGAACATGAACCCAAGCCACTTTAGCGTCTTTCTTTTTACTGAGTTAGGAAAAAACCACGGTCTGATTAATCGCAATTAGTTTTAAAGATCTCCTAATGAGTTTAAGATCTTGGCTTTATTGCCTTTCTAATAAAATTGGTTTCTGGCATATCTGTTGAACGATATCAATATTTACGACCTTTTTAAGTAGAGACTTAGCTCAGTGTAAATGCAGCTTTCTAATGGTGAAAAAATTTTTGAAATCGATCCAACAGTATTTGTGTGAAAACATACTTACATACAAAAACACAAATGTTTCTTCCTTACAATATTAGTCTAGATTTATCCTCGTGAGATACGAACTTAAACGCGAAAAAGAAGGCGTAAGGATATTAGTGGGCAATTTAAGTGAACCGGACCTTTTTCAGCAAAAAAAAAAGAGGTTACAAACATATTGTAACCTTAAATATAATTAAAAATTCTTACCAGTTGTAAACATCGAATATTTTGTATCACGATTTATTCTACCTTTGAATAGACGTACCCGTTTATTGCAACTTGACTTAAAGAGACGACAAAGAATGGTTCCGGAATGCGATCCGGTTTATATTAGATTCCGTTTGACCTGGAATTTCTTTTATTTTAGAAAGGGTCACATAATGTTTAAGCGTTCTGATGTATTTATTCTTATAAGTAAAATATAATGTCAATGGAAATAATTATATACGAAAATGACTATTTAATTTTAAAAGTGATTTTATTTAATAATACTGTGGAGTATTCAAACACTGTTTGCCTCATTGGTCTAGTGTTTAGCATGCTCCACTACAGACATGAGGTCCTGGGTTCGAGTCCCGGGTCGGGCGACTTCAAAAATGGATATTGAGTTTTCTATTAAACTTTTGTCAAAATTTGCCCGAAGCTGGGAAGTTGGTGATGTGATCCACCCCCGTGCCTCGGAGATCACGTTAAGCCGTCGTTCCGGCGCCTGATATCTCTCCGCAAGTGTCGGGGTCGCGTCACATCGGACTATGAAAGTGAAGGAATAGAGAGTGCACTTGTGTACCATGCCTGCCAATCCATAGTGGAGCAGCGTGTTGGGTCTAAGCTCTAAAAACTCTCTCTTATATGAGTAATGAAACCTGTTCCCAGCAGTGGGACGTTAATAGTCTGCTACTTGCCTTTTATTCAAACACAGGAGCAAATCTTTGCACAGCAACTTTTAAATGAATAATATATACTTTAAAAGTGAATCCAAGCTTTTCTCTGATTTAAACAATACAATAAATACAAATACAAAATAATAAAAATAAAAGTTTTCTCATAGCTTGAATGTAAATAGTTTCATAACCACTTGTAGCTTCAGACACGATGTGTTATAAGTATATTTGGTTCTTACATGGTAAATATAGTAAATTTAGAATAAATAATGCATTATTTAGGAACGGGAGTACATTNTCAAGTAGGCATATTACAGCACTTTTGAATCGTCAAATATTTTTTTTTTCCTTTTCCACACTCTAATTCTAATGTACGTCTGATGATGGTACTCTTGGACGACTTAAAATCTAAATTTACGAGGGTTCTTAACTATAAACTAGCATGCATACTTTATTTACCGTACATATCGCAATAAAAAAAACCAAATTCGATGACATTAACTTAATTACACACACAAGTACCGGTTTTACCTATAAAGCCTTTAAGGGCTTATCTTATTGGATTACTTATTACAGCATCATTGACTTCTGGTTTCACCAAAAAACTGTTTTTTGTTGTTCCTGAAAAGTTTATATTCTTGTTTCATTTACGTCTTTCTTCTGCAAATGGTACGAATTCTGCAGTTAGAAAAAAAGTTATATTGTCAGGGAAAACCAATGTGAAACTTTGTTTTTTGTCTTTTTATTTATACTTTTTGGTGCAAAATATGAAATATGTATTAAAATGTGAAAATTACAATGGTGCATCATAAATTTTCATATCCGTAGTTGCGGTCATTTCAATGGCCACAATTCGCACAGTAATTCATAGACCATGCAATGATATTGTTTGGCTACAATTTTACACTCCCCTATTTATTTGGTTTAGCTTCGATATAATTTCAATTTATTAAACATTGTATTATTCAAAGCTTTATGAGGTGAAACAGTGGAATTAGGAACAATGTTTTACATTAACGCTGATTACCTCGGCCGTCAAATAATAATCAATTCATTATTTTGATGGTCTTGTTGGCACATGCGTGTGACTATTCATTTCGCAAAGGGCCTCTGTAACATTCCCAGCAAAGCAAATTTTCTTTTTTGTTTGGGCTGGTTGGATGCTTCAGCAAAGACGTGATGTCAAAATGCCCGTGTCTACTACTGGTTCACATGATTAAATAGTTAGGTATGCGTAAAGACATAAAACAGATAATAGAAAAACAAAAATCAATTAGTAACAAAGTCACCGTTACTAATGGTCCGTGTGTCGCGTCGAAGTTTGTTAAGTCATTTGTGGTATTTTATAAACTGTGAGTGTTTATTAGTGAAGATTTGTGATAACCATCCCGCTGCTGGGCATAGATGTGTGTCTCTCATGTGAGGAGTCACATGAGAGAGGGCTTTTAGAGCATAGACCCTCCCCGCTGCTCCACTACGGGTTGGCAGACATAGTACACAAGTTTATAACCTAATACAAGCGCTCTCTCTATTCATAGTCTTTACTTTCCTAGTCCAATGGTACGGCAATCTGACACAACCGGAGAAGATCTGAAAGATCAGACGCAGAACCGAGGGCTTGACGTGGTCTCCGAAATATGGGGCTGGAGCACACCTACAACTTCCTAACTTCGGGCAAATGCTGACTATTACTAATAGAATATTTAACATAGATTTTTTAATTCGATCCGGGTTTGGAACCCAGGACCTTATGTCAGTAATCGACTTAGACCAATGAGGCACTCTCAAGAGGTAAATTACCTCTTAATTGGTACTCGAAACATTTCATTCAAACTAAGCATAGTTATGAGACTCTACACATACATAAAATAAGTATATTTTAAGTTCTTTAAGTCAAAGTATTATAACTAACTAAAGGATAGGTCGTCAATATATGTTTATCGGCAATACTGAATTTCAAGGTTTGTATGCGTTTGATTTTCAGTTCAGTTTCAGTTCATTTGATCGGTTTTGAATAGAATGTTAAATGAGTTAATCTTAAAGTACAGAGTTTTTAAAAGTCTTTTCGATTTTTGCTGCTCACCGAACGAACCGTGGTTCATTTCTCTAGATGTAGTTGGAAAAATTAAGAATTGTTTACCAGAAAATCAAAGTAAAAGTGAGTGCCTTTCTTGTGTAATAATTTACAGAAGAAGACAGAAAGACAGGATAATTTTTAAATCGTATTTTATTGTTTATTAGTTTGGTATATTTACAACAGTTGTTACCGACTTTACTATTTGAGGTTTTTAAAATATTATTTATGCAAGCCCAAAGTTTGTACGGATGAAATCGCTACTTATAAATAAAACCGTCTTTTGTACTTTTTTTTAGGGTGTATTAATTAATTATTATTTATTAATTACAGTTATTATTTCATTCTATTTTATTAATACTCTCATAAAATATATAACTAAACCATTCGACAATGGAATGTAAGCATTACATTTCCCCAAACATCGATGTTAATGCAAACAAATAGAGAATTTGCGTACATGCCAATAAACAAAATTAGCTTTTAATTTACTCACACGCTAATGTACGTGTATTATTTGTTTTAATGTAGAATACATTACAGCTTGAGGTATTTCATTAAAAATGCAAATGCTTAACCCGACAAATGATTTCTGACCCTTCTTCACTCTAATTAAATTTAGTTTAGGAAAATTTGCACAGAATATACAGAAAATCACACTTATACAAATTTTTATTAGGGAATAAGACTAAGCACCTAATTCCTGGGTTCGAGTCCCGGGTCGGGCTAATTCAAAAAATCAATATTGAGTTTTCTATTAACATTTTCTCAATATTTGCTCGAAGTTAGGAAGTTGGCGATGTGATCCACCCCTGTGCCTCGCAGAGCACGTTAAGCCGTCGGTCCTATGCTCTAAAACTCGCTGTCATAGTGAGGAGGCCTGTGCCCAGCAGTGGGACGTTAATGGGCTGCTACTTACCTTTACCGCATAGACTAAGTACACATTTCCCTATTTACCACGGGATTGGGATTTATGCAGAGAAACACAGCCCAGCAAGCTGTTAGAATAAAATAAAAATTTACAAAACCTATATATTTCATTGTAAAAACTCAACAAAACCACGGGGGTATATTAAACTTAATTACAATGTCTGAAAAGGCTTCAGCGAACTTTTCGCAGACTCTGTGTATATTTAAATACTTGTGAGATAGTTTTCATAAAGTTTCTCCGAGAGTCTGTAAATATTATGCTAAATGAGGCGACAAAGGCTTGTGTGGCACTTTACCGCACCATTAGGTGTTATTATAACAACAGCGCTATCTCAGCGACGCACGCTTCTATGTTAGCCGCTTCACTGAGTGCAAGGCGTGAGCTTTACTTGTGGAGCAACTAAAAACTTTTGTTTCGTAATTGTTAACACTTTGAAGGAAACTTTTTGAGCTTTTTATAGCGTAATGCAGAGTGTAAAAAGGTTTGATTCCGCACAAACTCATAGAAAGCTATTTGAGTTTGGTGGTGCCCTAGTTCACTTTAATTTACAAATACAAATCTTTATTTGATATGACATTGCTATGGGACCCTACAATAGGTAATCATGTCTCGTTTGTCCTGAGTCGTGGCTAACCAGTTAAACATATTTATAAATAGTTGTCGCTCGTGTTACAACACTTAAATACCTAAATTAACCTATAATATAAATTTACAAAACTTAGGTATTTATTTTTGACATATAATTGTTCTATTCGTATCTATTGTTCTATACCTTATGACCGTTTATATATCATAAATACCTTGTCATAATGTTTGTCTAACTGTGAATCCTGAAATTACTCGACTGATTTTGATGATATTTTACATTTTGCTTTTTAGAAAGAAGTTCAGCGGTTTACTTTCTGCATGTAAATGTTGTAATTAATGAGAGGACAAACACGTGTGTGGCACTTTACCGTACTATTAGGTGTTATTATAACAATGCAGTGACGCATACTTCTAAATGATATGTTCGCTAATTGCAATGCGGAGCTTTATATGTGGAATAGCTAAAAATTTTTGTTTCGTAAATGTTAATACTTTGAAGGAAATTGTTTAAGTTTTATATGGCGTGATAGAGAAAAGTTTTGATGGCGCACAAATTTAAAATAAATAAGTTAAGTTCGGTTGTTCTAGGCCGAAATAAATTGGTATACAGTACAAAATATAAAAATCTTTATCGTCAACCAGTTTTGATGGATTCTAAGTGAAACTTCTATAGGCGCATGAGGATAAAATTGTTACGGATGAAACGCGTGATTAACATCACTAAGATGTGCAGCATTTTTATGCTAATTCGTTTGAAGGTTAGGTAGTTTTAATATTTGCAAATAACATGTGGCATATTAATGTACAATTCGCCATTTGAGAATTCAATAAATTATTTGTTTTAATTTTCCATACTTTTAATATTTTAATGACAATTAAATTCATTAAATACCTAACATATCTTCTTTTTCCAATCACTCTAAGTCTCGGATATGTAAAGTTTTAGATTTGTATAAATATGAACAAGACTTAAAATTAGTTTGCCAAAGAAGTTTCACTTCTGACATGTACTTTGTACGCGTGTACTTTGTACGCACACACTTTTAATTTTTTTTACTCATGAAAAGTTCTTTATTAACGTAGTAGTGGTATCATTTAAATTATGATGAATTTTTTAAATGAAAATTTTTATACGACAATATAACGAGAGATTGTTAAGAGTATTTCTATCAACTAAGGTAAATATGAATAAAATAGATAGCGCCATATTTTAAGTGTCATATTTAATGTACACGAAAGAAGAAGAGCGGTTTGCTTGGTGTATGTAAATGTTATTATTAATGAGGAGACAAACACGCGTGTGGCACTTTACCGCACAATTAGGTGTTATTATAAAACGCGGTGATGCACGCTTTTAAGTTAGCTGCTTCGCCAATTACAAAGCATGAGCTTTACTTGTGGAGTAGCTAAAAACTTTTGTTGCATAATTGTTAACAATTTGAAGGGACCTGTTTAAGCTTTATATAGCGTGATATAGAGAGAGATAGAGAAAGCTTTGATTGCGCACGAAAGTATTACTTTAATTTTTATTGCATTTTTTTTTTGTTTTAATAAAGTACGCTTCCATAAATATGTCTAAATTATGCATGCTCTAAGTGGGGTATACAATAAAGACATTCTCTATCAATATTATGTTAAGTTACTTTTTATATTGCATACAACGTTGGCTTTCTAATAAATAAAATAAAAATTTAGAATAAAAAATTTAAGTCCGGTGTTTCGAGGCCAAAGTTAATTTATATGTCGGAGAATTTATTAATTAACTGAGATTATAACGTTCAATCACTTAATGTTCCCGACATCAATTTACACAAACTCATTAATAATAATTGCTAAGAACGCGACCGTTTCAATAGCAGACCGCTCTGGCGGACCGTCATCCGAGAACTAGAGTGACGCGCGCCGGATTGTCGCTATTGACTTTGTCCCACGCCGATGGACAGTTGGCGCCAGGATTCCTCAGACTATTGCACTCCGACATATATACTATTTAGAAATATCTCTGTAGTATTTTTTTACTGCTATGTACTCCACAACTATTCAACCTGTGCTGCCCATTAGATTACTCGTACATACACATCAACTAAATGGCGCCGTATTATCAATCCGATATTAAGAGGACACAGACTAACTAGTATAACTATATATATATTATGATAAACGAGGCAACAAAGGCTAAAGTGTCACTTACTGCATCATTAGGTGTTATAATAGCAACAGCGCTATCTTAGCGACACACGCTTCTATGTTGGTCGCTTCGCTGAGTGTATTGCGTGAGTTTCACTCGTCGGAGGTATATGCTAAAAAGTACTTTTTTTATCACATTTAAAAGACCTGCAGCACAGAAACAACTCGCAAACCCTTCGAGTAGTCTTATAAACAAATATATTGATCAAATACTCTATGAATTTTCTATGCTAATTCGAGCCTAATAATATTAGACTCTGGATACTTTCCTAAAATTTGACTTACAGGAAATTGGGCTTATTATTTTATTTATATATGCTGCATTGATATTTTGTTTAATATGTCAATGGATTATGTTTTAAAATTGTCATCAATTATCGGATTTCATTTACTAGTATAATCAACAAATGAAATACATTATATTGAAGTATATCTCGATCAATATTTGTATGTCACATGAAAAGCTCTATGAATCGAAATACGTTAAATTTCACGATAGAATTACAATTAATTCCAAAACGTCCCTAATTATATGATATTCTGGTTTATTAAATGGTATTATATGGTATCTCAAATGAATGCATGTATAATAAATAATAAATCAAATGATTTCGTTAATAAAGAACGACTTAATGTTACGTAATAACCCTTAAAGTTATGCCATTATTTTACAATTAGCTTTATTCTAATAGAGTTATTAAATTTATTAAGTGACTAGTCTCTAAAAAGCATCTATGAAGTTATTATAGAAACGTTATCAATTAAATGAATTGTTAATTTAATTTAGCGTATTACAATTTATCGCAATATTACTTTGCTTCTTATGTTAAAGGAGGTGCAATCCCGTTCTTAAAAGTGTAATTATTTTTATCAATATCATATTATTTTGATATACTTCTACGCATTTTGTGTAAAAATGCATCAAACTATTGGAAATATTTAAAGACCGCACTTAAAAGTTTATACTAAAAATACAACATTAATAATTCATTTGAAAATGAACTTTATGCTATAAATAAATCAAAATGTGTTTTAAATCTTGTACTGTACATTATATACATAAGAGTTACGAAAGCAAGTAAGTGATATAGTATAAACATTGCAATATTCGCATCCGTCTCTTCAGGACGTCGTATATATAATTGAGGACGTCCCGTCTGTCTTTCGATTTCCGCAGCAACGTATATCGGGAAATTGCGGAGAAGTTCACTTCATGTATTAAATCAACTCTTATTACTAAAGTAAAATTTCTTGGAAACAACAACTCGTGAACTCTCTTGATGTAAAAAGGTAAGTAGCAGCCCATTAACGTCCCACTACTGGGCACAGGCCTCCTCACTCCGAGGAGCGAGGGTTTTTAGAGCATAGACCCACCACGCCGCTCCACTGCGGATTGGCAGGCAACATTGACGTACATCACGTCCATTTTGACATTGCTTTTTCATCTATACCATATTAAAATAGTGGTTTTCAAGAAAACAACCCTTTAGGCGATGTATTTTGTGAATATTGAACTGCCTCATTGGTCTAGTGGTTAGCATGTTCGACTACAGACATGAGGTCCTGGGTTCGAGTCCCAGGTCGGGCCAATTCAAAAACCAATATTGAGTTTTCTATTAAGATTTTCTCAATATTTGCCCGAAGTTGGGAAGTTGGCGGTGTGATCCACCCCCGTGCCTCGGAGAGCACGTTAAGCCGTCGGTCCTGCGCCTGATCTCTCTCCGGTCGTGTCGGATTCCCGTCACA
>JACTOM010000021.1:2179378-2217958 GCA_015832385.1 Elymnias hypermnestra | reverse complement strand
CCTTACCTGATTTCATACCTTTTATCGCTTTCATGATGTCATCCATACTAATCTCGCTATCACTTGTCTTACATTCATTGCTATCCGCAGAGGCCATATTTACCTCTGCTTCATTTCTTTCAAACAAACTTTCAAAATGATCCTTCCATCTCTTCAATATCCATTCTTCTCCTTTTATTAAACTTCCATCTAAACTTCTGATTTTACAAAGCTCCGAGGAAGTAGATCTCCCTCGGGCAAATTGTATTGATTTCCAGAAAAACTTTTTGTTTGACTGAAAATCATCAGAAAGTCTCCTATCATACATATCACTGTATTCTTCTTTTTTCTTTCTTACAGCTTCTTTCACGATTACTTTCACCCTTTTGTATTCCATTCTTGCCTTTTTTACGTCATCATTCGTTGCCTTTTGCATTCGTTGGTTCGCTTTTGTAGCCAACCAATCGGACCAAGCTTTCTTCTTTTCACACACAGCTGCTTGAACATTTTTGTCCATCCACAAATTCTTCTCTTTCTTACCTTTCCTCCTTTTAGACACGCCACATACATCAATAGCAGCACCAACCACTCCATCTTTAAATTTATTCCATAAACTTTCAATCTCATTTCCTTCGTCTTCACTCTTGAATCGCCCACTCAAATTTTTCAGATATTCTTCTCTAACATCCTCTTCTTGCAATCTCTCCACTTTTATTCGTTCAAGAATGCTCGAGGTTTCCTTCTTTCTATGACGCCACCGATTATAAGGACCACCGATTCGGGCAACAACCAGGTAGTGGTCAGTATCGATGTCGACCCCGCGGTATACTCCAGCATCTAGAACTTTCTTCTTCAGTTTTTCGTCGTCAAATGAATGCATGTATAATATATAATAAATCAAATGATTTCTTTCATTTGATAATATAATAAAGAACGACTTAATGTTACGTAATAACCCTTAAAGTTATGCCATGGTTTTTCAACTAGCTTTATTTTAATAGAGTTATTAAATTTATTAAGTGAACTGTCTAAAAAAGCATCTATTAAGTTATTATAGAAACGTTATCAATTAAATTAATTGTTAATTTAATTTAGCGTATAACAATTTATCGCAATATTACTTTTGCTTCTTACGTTAAAGGAGGTGCAATCCCGTTCTTAAAAGTGTAATTATTTATATCAATATCATGTTAGTATGATATACTTCAACGCATTTTGTGTAAAATGGATCAGACTATTGGTAATATTTAAAGACCGCACTTACAAGTTTATACTAAAAATACAACATTAATAAATTATTTGAAAATTAACTTTATGCTATAAATAAATCAAAACGTGTTTGAAATCTTGTACTGTACATTATATACATAAGAGTTACGAAAGCAAGTAAGTGATATAGTATACACATTGCAATATTCGCATCCGTCTCTTCAGGACGTCGTATATATAATTGAGGACGTCCCGTCTGTCTTTCGATTTCCGTAGCAACGTATATCGGGAAATTGCGGAGAAGTTCACTTCATATATTAAATCAACTCTTATTACTAAAGTAAAATTTCTTGGAAACAACAACTCGTGAACTCTCTTGACGTACATTACGTCCATTTTGACATTGCTTTTTCATGCATCCCATATTAAAATAGTGGTTTTCAAGAAAACAACCCTTTAGTATTTTGTATATATTGAATGGGAGTGAGCCGTCACGACCGCCTATGTAGATTCTTTCACTGCATCCGTACTAAGAGAGCAACAGATTTATAGTCGACGCGTTTGTGTAATATTTTAATTTATTTGTTTCATATGAAATTATCCCTGCTGTCTGTAGTTTTAAGGTGACAACAATTCATGATTATGAGTGGTATATCAAAAATATTTAAGCAATTAAAATGTAGCTGATAATATTCCAAAACTGACATAATTTTTATATATATAACATTATGTGTATATATGTTTATCATGGGTAGAATAGTTGTGTAATATATTTTTATAGTTTATTATTTATGCACTACCCTTATTTCATTAATAGTTATATTTTATAAATTTTGCCATATGTTTCTGTATTGTTAATTGTATTTTCAATAAATCATTTCTATCTATCTATCTATACCTAATCTATAGTGTCCTCTTATATACGTTCAAGATATAAGTGAAATTATTAAATAAATTTTCTCACTGCTGGGCACAGGCTTTCGCAATCGTGAAAAAGAGAGCTTCTAGAACGTTGACCCGCCAGATGTAGAGTATGTAGATTTTCTGACGATGTTATTCTGGCCGATGCTTCGAAACATTAACTTCTTATTTTTAAGGGAATAAATTTTATTTTTCAAATGAAACAACGAAGACGAACGAAAATATACAGAAAAACTTATAATAAATTTGATAATATGGATTATTAGATATATAATTACTATAAAGTAATTTTTCTATACTAATAGGAAATTTTCTAAGTATTATGGAACAACAATAGGAAACTTTTCCGATAATTTCCAACTCCATCGTACACATCGTGTTCTAATAAGTGATTTATTGTACAACAATATGTCAGGATTACATTGTATTGTTGGATTTTTTAACATGTGTTTTTTATCGCTTATCAATGTATGTAATGGAGTCTTTGTTCACGTATTTGAGCTTTCACTCTTTATTTTTCTCTATTTTCTCCCGGTTTTCTCCTACTGGGATGAAAAGTTCCACCTCTTTGATTTGAGTTTACAATCAATGATTTAAACTGTTACTATTGCCTCATTTCTTAAGCTATCTTTGACACTTCGGTGATAGGTTACAGGGAGAAAAAATTAATTAGGCGCATGCATGCCAGTGGAGTCTAACCGGGAAAAAACAAGGCACATTTCTCCCGTATCTAGAGGCCGTAAAGCTATCATCATCCCAGGATGAGAGAAAAATTATTTTACACTTTTTATTACGGTCTTTTGTTTAATTGTTTTTATTTTTCTATAAAGTTTGCCTGTTATCGGAGTAAATAGTAATAAAAATGCTTAACTCTAGCAAAAGGTGTAACAAACAAGAATAAATTCCTACCTACTCAAATATTGGGAAAATCGAAATTACTCATATTCAGGAACTATTGCTAGTAAAAAAGATTAAGCCATTAGCCAGTTAAGAAGCTATTAATATTTTTAGAATATTGCAACATGCTGTATATTTCTGTCTATTCTAATATATTGTGTAGAAATAAATACAATTAGTTCGTTTCAGCAAAAGATTACAAGATTCTATACAACTTCAAATTGAATATTAACTAGCAATTTGTGACGGCCTCGCTGGCGCAGTGGTGCCAATACTCGCTTTGCTAGCAGAGGTCCCGATGGGATGAATGAATGATAGGATGAATTTAGGAAACTGTATTTTCTAATTTGTCTAGAGTCTGGACTGGTATGAGACTTCGGCCGTGGCTATTTACCACCCCAGCAAACCACTGTGTAGAAACCATATGGGGTAAATCGCCTTTTACTAGATTAGCGCGCTTCCATCTCAGACTGTATCATCACATACCATCCGGTGAGATCACAGTCAAACGCTAAACTGACAACATTAAAAAAAATTCAATATGCTCCATCCCGTTCTATGACATGAGAACTTTTGAAAAGTTTTTATATTAATCTAGTAGAGACTCCTCTAAAATACAAATCGATAGAAATGGTGTGTTTTTGAGAAGCATAGAAGCGAAAATCTTCCGTAAAAATTTCAGTGGGTACCAGCCGAGTAAGAAGTCGCGTGTGAGCATCGAATCTTGGAATTAATACACATATTTATTAACTGCATCATTATCCCAACGAAACCGTCAAAAAGATTATGCAAAAGCAAACAATAAATGAAATTACATTTTGTTATTACATATCCGAATATCGGAAACGGCAGTCGTTTCGATGACCATAATTTGTGCAGTTATAAAGCGTAATGTTAGCGGCTATTTTACATTGCACCGTTTCATCGTTGTAGTGTTAAAATAATTTTGAATTGCTTCCAAATATAACACGCTTTATGAAGTGTGAATGATTTGTGTGAAAGTTGTTCATATTTCTACCTAGGGTTTAATTTAAAATGTTACATTTTGTCATATACAGTGGTATATACAGGTACTATAGCTTACTACTTGGTGTAATTGATAATTTAGTAAAACCAGGAACTTCAACAGTAACAGCGTGAGGTATCAATATTACCTTAGTTACGTAAATGCCTGATCTGGAAGCTCAGGGTTTGTGGTGGTTAGTGGTTAACAAAATATTTTTTGAATTGAAACTTCTTTATGCGCATGAGGGTAAAATTTACACGAAGTAAACGCGTGATAACCATCACGAAGATGTGCAGCGTTTTTTTATGTTTGTTACCTCATATCTTGCGATAGGGTGAACCGATCTCGATGATTCCTTTTTTCTAAGAAATGCCTTCCATAGGACCCGTTGTTTTTTGGTCCAATTCTGATGATGGCATCCATGGGAAAAACGTATAAGTTTTAAATTTGCATTAAGCATGTGCGCGAAAAATGGACGAATAACTCAAGATCACGCCAACCGTTTTCAATGATTCGTTTCTTATTAGAAACGATAAACTTCAAGGGTTATTTGGTTAGGTTTTGATCATGGAATCCATGACAAAGTAACGGAACTCTTCAATTCTTAGGGGTAAATTAAAGTTTAATGCTCTTTACACCAAAAAGTTTATTGCGCTTTCGTAGATTTATAAAAGGCCTATGATCGAGTGGTGAGGAATGAGCTGTGGTCGACGTTATGTATGGGGTGAGCGGTTGTCTGATTCAAGCATTGAAGTCTCTCTATGAGGGTTCTAGTGCTTGTGTCAGAATAAACGGAGCGTACACGGAGTGGTTTCCTGTCGAAAGAGGTGTTCGACAGGGATGTGTTGCGTCACCATGGCTGTTCAACCTTTTCATGGATAAATGTTTGACAGATTTAAAAGAATGTATGTATGGGTTAAGAATGAATGAATTACTCATCAAATGTTTACTCTACGCTGATGATCAAGTAATACTTGCGTCATCCGCTAACGAGCTTCAGGAGATGCTAAATATTATGAATGAAGCTTTGAAAGGGAAAGGAATGAAAGTGAATGTAAACAAAACGAAAGTTATGCTTTTTGAACGAGATGAATCTATGATGAATGGCAATATTTTGATAGATGGGGAACAAGTGGAAGAGGTGAAAGAATTTGTATACTTGGGATCTAAATTTACAAAAGATGGAACATGTGAAAGTGATATCGAAAGGAGAGTGAATGCAGGGAATATGGTAAATGGTGCTCTGCATGCTTTTATGAATAGCCAGATGGTGTCTCAAAGGGCTAGACTGGCAGTGCATGCTGGAGTGTTGGTGCCAACACTTATGTATGGTAGTGAAAGTTGGGTATGGCAGAAGAATCACAAAAGTAAAATAAATGCGGTAGAGATGAGAGCGTTGAGAAGCATGAGTGGATTAAAACTGAGTGACAGAGTGAGAAATAGTGTGATAAGAGAACGTTGTGGTATAAAAGAAGACGTAGTGACTAAAATTGAGAAAGGTATGCTTAGATGGTTTGGGCATGTAGAGAGAATGAATGAAAGGAGACTGACAAAAAGGATTTATGAGTCAAGAGTGA
Source organism: Elymnias hypermnestra (assembly GCA_015832385.1). Classification (NCBI taxonomy): domain Eukaryota; kingdom Metazoa; phylum Arthropoda; class Insecta; order Lepidoptera; family Nymphalidae; genus Elymnias; species Elymnias hypermnestra. The sequence continues at coordinate 2,212,369 of JACTOM010000021.1, read as the reverse complement.
ATGCGAAAGTTGGAAGGGGAAGACCAAGGCGAACGTTCCTGGACCAAATCCAGGACATTTTAAATAACGGCCAGGTCAAGAGTACTCTAAACCGACGAGCTTGTATGAAAGGTTTAATGAGAATGAAAGAAGCGAAGGAGATATGCAAGGATCGTGGCAAGTGGAAGGATGTTGTCTCTGCCTACCCCTATGGGATTGAGGCGTGATGCTATGTATGTATGTAAATTAAAGATACTCGGCAGAATATTTTATAGGCTATCCGGATATTTGCGTCACCTAACGTAACGTCGATATGATGAACTTATTGTCGTGGTCATATATCAAATATGATGATCAATGCATCTCTTCAATGGCTTACAGTAAGGGCGCGATTTGTGGAGAATATCTAAATGATTGTAATAAAATTGCAATGAGCTTACGTTTATTGCTGCATTGCAATAATTACTTAAGGTGTATCATCATTATCATTAGAGATTTCAATAAATTATTTGTATTCATTTTCGACACTTTTAATATTTTAATGACAATTAAATTCCTGACATATCTTCCTTTTTCCATCTCTCGTCTCGGAAATCTAAAGTTTTAGATTTGTATAAATATAAACATGACCTAAAAAAATGTTTCACATCTGACATGTGTCCTTTGTACGCACACACGTTGTTGGATTTATTTTAATCGGCGCTTATACAATTTCAAATTAGAGTCTAGAGGAAGCACCTGCACGCTAAATTGTAGTCGCAAAGACTTCAAAGTATGGTGGTGGAGTTTGTTTCTCCGACGAGATGCTTCAGCCCTAAAACTGCGACGAGAGTACTAATTTTTACATCACTTCTGAATATCCTTTGATTTTTAACTACCAGTGTATTTGCGTTGTAATATTGTATACTTTTTTAACAATTTAAAAGTAGTAAGAAGAATAATGGTATTTAATAGGGTCTGGTATAATGGAATTGTTGTATCATTCCTCACACTGACTGACACATTACATTGCCAGTAATAAAATTTATGTCATTATGTAAATAAGACATTTCAATTAACATATGAATGAGATGAAAGTAATATATGTCTTCATAATATTTGACACACTTCTAGATAAAATCGCTCTTTAACGATAAATGTTTTATCTTCTATCTATGTAATAGATACATAAACGTATTTTACTCTTTTAATATGTGTGGAGTGAAAAGTACGCATTTATTCATAGACTACAAAACATAATTAACATAAAGTCAAGTACATTTTCCACAAACGTTTACTGAGTAAGTATCGTTCATTTACAATCAGTAAGCCTAGTAATATAAGGCATTTTTATGTTTATCATGTTGATGTATATAATTTAAATGAAAATAAAATCAATGACTTTATGCCGACTGAACACATCCTGTATGATGTGCATGGAGGAGCGTTGGTGCCAACACTTATGTATGGTAGTAAAAGTTGAGTATAGCGGAAGAAGAATAAAAGTAAAATAAATGCGGAGAACGTTGAGGAGTATGAGTGGATTGAAAATGAGTGACAAAGTAAGAAATAGTGTGATAAGAAAACGAAGATGTAAGGACTAAAATTGAAAACGTTATGCTTAGATAGTTTGGGCACGTAGTAAGAATTAATGTAAGGAGATTGACAAAAAGGATTTATGAGTCAAAAGTGAATGAGAAAGTTGGCAGGGGAAGACCAAGGCGAACGTTCCAGGCCAAGAGTACTCTAAACTGACGAACTTGTATGAAAGATTTAATCAAAATGGAAAGAAGCCAAGGAGATATGCAAGGATCATGGCAAGTGAAAGACGTAGTCTCTGCCTACCTCTATTATGGGAATAGGCAGGTATGTGGAGCTTAGTGACTACACCATTATACCCAGGAAAACTCAGTAGAATATTCCTCATCCTGACTTGATTAGAGTCTTGCTTTTGAATTTATACCGGCTACCCAGATGACATTGACAAAGACGAATTATGGTAAGCTAAGAGGAAATATGCGCTAATCTTCGCCTTCTAACACCGGGCTTTCTCCGTTGGAAAAACAATTCTCTTTTTCATCAGTCGCATTCTTTTTCTGCCTACACCTTGATGACGATCTCGCAGATGATTGTTATTATTATTATTATTTTTACTATTATTTTCACTGGGAATTATTTCACCAACTATACATTTTAATGTAGATTTTCTACAAATGATAATAAAATATTTTGCGAGTTCTGCATATAGAAGCGTTCAGGATAAATAAATGATATTAATCAGCTACCTAAGTGTGTATTTATTGAAAGATAAGTTTTATGTACTTTTATGATTCCAGGATACTTTTATAACAAGCTTTATTAGCTACACCTATATGCATGTAACAGAATTTTTGAATGTGATTTACCCCCACTAGTTTCATTGCAATATGCAAAGTTAGTTTAAAAATGCCATACAAAGCACTTCACGCTTTTAGAACAGTGACATTAAATATTCTCGTGCTAAGATCTCTTATACTAAGAATTATTTTCGTTCATTTTTTTAAATTTAAATTATTCATAATATCGACACGATAGTTATTACGTTTTAATTAGTACCCAATGAAAATATGTGCGCTGATAAATTATTATGCAAACCGTAATTTCCAAATAATAACAAAATGATCCCTAGTTAATCTGGCAATTTGTTATCCTAGAGAATGATAATGAAACATTAAATATTTAATTATCTCTAATTTAAAATATTTAATTTAACCTCGCTTTTATTTCGTAGGCCACAGATAAATTACTCTCTTAACAAATTCATATGCTGCATATTGCATGCATTTAATAAAACTTATTGGAATCGAACTTTAGCAAGAAACATTGTGCTTCTAACAATATCATTATCTTCGTATTTGGTGTGTCTGTATAAAAATATTATTGCCTCAGTCTATTCAGGTTATTTATTAGATTGCAATATATATAATTTTTAATAATTAATCTTATAATCTCCTGAAAGCTATTTTCTTAATTTTAATCCCATACAAGAAGAATCAAAAGGAATAAAAAAACTTAAACCTTACTAGACATTTCTTTATTCGTATTGTACAATCTCATTTTTTCCTTTCTAATTTTCTTATAAATTTATTTTTCTCTAGAAATTCTTGGTAAGATTATTCCAACTTCAATTATTTTAATCCCAAAAATGCACAATTACGTTTAAAGTACCACTATAATCGTTATCTTGCCATTTCTTCCATCACGCCAACATTTATTTCAATTATTTCGGTACTTATTTCATTTTCACTTGTTGTTACATATTTATCTGTTCTAGAATCACTAAAATTGTCATTGTAAAAATTTACTCTTGTTTGTGGATTATGGACATTTAATACATCTTCAAAGTTTTCTAACAACATATTTTCTTTGTTATCATATTCAGTAAAATTATCCACTTCAGTAATTTCACCACCAATTAACCGTTCTCTTAGGAAATTGTTACCAAAATTTTCGTAAATCACTTGATCATTCTCTATATCTTCACCACAACATCTATGGAAAAACAAATGGATCACCGGACGTCCATATATGCAGCTTAAAACTACAAAAAGAACTAAAGTAACAAGTACACAAAACGTTAGAAAACGACACCACATTTTCGCAAGTATTTCTCATCTTACAACATTTAAGAATATTTTACTATTTGTAGTCGTGTGTGATGTATTTAATAATAGTAACGCGAGCTATCGTATGTGAAACTAATTTGTTACTAAAGCAAGTGTGGGGAAAAACACTTGAGAAACCAATCAACGTCCGATGGTGACAATTGATTGTCTAACGTCAGGAAATTTAATGCAGACTTGCGACAGTCAGTTGAAATGTATGCTTTTAAATATGCGATACAACTTTGAGGTAATTCTTGTACTACGGTAACAAAAATAGCAAAAAAATACATAACTGCAGTATGACCATAACAAACCACCGATGATAAAATGATATCTGCTAATGTTATTAATGCTCTCGCTCCCTCGCATTTTATAATAACGAGGTCATATTTACAATTCTAAATCAATGACTGAATTGGAAGCTGAATACCACACTATGTAAACCGATAATAAAGCTTTTTTTATTGCTGACTGTTTAGCGCTTGACTGCGATCATAGCTGATGGTTATTGGTGATACTGTACATAGAAGATGGAAGTGCGCTAATCTGATAAGATGCAAACATCTTCTACACAGCATCGTACCGGAACACAAATCTCTTTGCGTGACGGTACCTCTTTGCTAATAAGGTGGTAACTAGCCACGGCCCTATCTTCCCGCACCAGTCGATACTCAGACAAATTGAAAAATGTAATTTCCTAAATTCGTCCTGCCAGCGATCGAACCCGGATCCTCTGATAGTTAAGCGAGTATTAGTACCGTTGTCGTGTTTCTTGCCGGTTTTTTCTAACTTTCTGGAGCGGTGTTAGATTCTTTACCAACCAGCAGTCTAATGAGGATTTATTACAATATTTTGTAGTAAGACAAAATAATATAATCGCAAATCTGCAAATGGCATATCGTGGAAGCCATTGCTTATAATTTGTATGCAGATTCGCTGTGTACTTCGCCAAAGATGTTTGTCCCCTATATTAAAGACGACTATTGAATATTGATTAATAAGAACGAACGCTATTGCTCTAGTGCTGAGTCACGTATCTATTGTGAATAGACTTGCGATGTTGCTGGCATAAGAACTTATACGGACTTTATGATATTTGGATGGTTGTTCAATACCTACTATTAGTGAACACTCTCCCTATATTTAATTAGTTCAAATTTTCAATCGTTACTAAAATATTATTTTATTCATCCATTCAAGTTCAATTATAGTTTTTTGTACTTCGTCTTCTCCGTCGTCGCTTCCATCGAGGCATATTCACTGCTGGATATTGCCGTTGCCACTTTAACTTCGGGATCTGTAGGGATATATCGGTGAATTTGATTCTGCTACGGATCTCCTCATTTCTGGTTTAATCGCATAGATAAACTCTGAGCACAGCCCTCTCCATCGCCTGCTTAGTGTTTCTGTGTTCTCGTATGAGGTCCATAGTCACCGACTACGTTTTGGAAACGTAGGTCAGCATTTATACTTATATGGATGAAGCTTGATGTTAATATAGTTTACCTTAAACATTCATTGTTCAGCGGCATCTTTCGTGAGCACATGTAAAAGATTTAAAGATTTCTACTTATGCAATCGCTTTAAGAAATTCATGTTAGATGGCGTAGGAATTGATATTGATTGATATTGTTCTTTCAGATTTTATATGGAACATAATAGGTCATTTTTCTAATGCATCTTATTAGTAAAAAAAAGCAATTTTTAGCCTGAAGTTTTAACTTCTGAAGCTTGCATGCAATATCACGAAAAAAAATGTTTTCGAAATTTTTTTCAATTGAACTACTTTATGGGTTAGATAACTTGACCATTTAGATTTAATTTCGTTTTCTCTGGCCTCGATATTTCCACTTTTCGCTGAGTAACAAGACGTTCAATGAAAAGGGATCATTTTATCTCTATCATTTCATCGATATCTCGATATATGTTTCGCAGTACATTGAAGAACAATGATAGCCCAATGTATAAAAATGTGGATTCTTGTTAAAAATTATGGCTTTGAATTTTGGACACGCAGTACTCAGCTTTCTTTATAAAACCGGTGTTTCAAAGCGATGTATAAACATAGTTATTGCGCTTTTCGTTGAAGGGAAACCTAGTAAAGAAACCTGACTATCCTAAACCCCTTCCTCTGACTTTAGAGGATTGTGCCCAGCTGTGGGACGGTAATAATCTATTATTTTTATAAGTAGTGTATATATTTAGCCTATAGGAAAATTTTGTTCTAATAATATAACAAGTTCCAAGTTGCGACACTGAATATTGATTTATCAGAAAGACAGACATCGCGACCAGAATCACGTAGCCATTGTTCAACGAAACGGGAGGCACCGGAACTAAAACTGAGCTGTGATTTAAATTTTACGCATTTAAATCAGCAAACTTTTCTAATATTGAATCCGTATAATATGGAAACTAATTTCCTTTTTCATAGTCTGGTTACAATTTCCATTACTTTATTTTGTCATACTGACTTTTATAAGTTAAAATAAAAATGTAATATACTCTTTGTTGGTCTAAAAATCCTCTACTCTACCACGTCATCTGGTATAATGACATTTAGTATCAAGACTAACAATTAAATAATTAAACATATTCTCCCTGCGCTGCACGCTATACACTATTGTGACAAGCAAACGACGCTAGTTAGCTCTTTATTGCAGCTGGTTGAACCAGTGGATCAACCGTCACAGCGCCATCGCTGCCGAGTCCGTCAGGCTGCCGGCGAGCTCCAGATGCACTGCCCGCGTGGTGAGACTTGTGAACAGCACACCGTTAAATTTATTTGTTTCATTTTTATTTCTGGAAATATTTAATAATTTTTTATTAATTACATCATGGAAAACTTGTTGTACGTCAATAAAAATAGAATTACGAAAAAAGTAAAAAGACCTCAAATAAAAATTGACAAACACATGATGACCTACACCCGACTGAGTTTGTTGTGGGCTCTTCTCGGGCGCGAAGAAACCCTCGTAACTTTAGATTGTAAGTCGTTCTGTAATGTTATTATCAGTCGTTCATTAAAGGCCTACGACTTTGATACAGATTTATTCGCTTAGTGACAGTTTTTAGTTTGTATTGTGTTTTAAGTCATTCAAAGTATCTAATATAATAATGAAGAATCTGAGAATAGTATTAGTTAACCTGCAAATCTGTATCAGGAAAGGCCGACTGCTAGCAAACATTATTATTTTATTTGTAGATTGCTATTTAATTACTATATTTGTTTATTATGCTGAGATCTTTGTAATTAACTCTGTTTAGTCGTCGTTTTCACGACGACTGTGACTTTGAGTGGGGCGTTTGTTGAAAGGAGCACATGAGAATGAAGTAATATTCGCCTAGTGACAGTTCTTAATTTGTATTGTGTTTAGAATAGTATTACTTAACCTGCAAATTAGTGAGCGACGGCAGAACTGGCACCGTTTGATGGTCAAGCGCGCTGGTAGTCAAGGTACCCAGAATTGCTGTCGAACCTTACCTTTTTATTTTAGATTTTATGAAAAATAGTATATAAAATTATTAAATGACGCACTGGTCATTTTATTAAAATGCCACTTGTTAATTGCCTCAATGACGCGTTTTATCCGTAAAAAAATTACTCTCTTGCGCCTAAAGAAGTTTTACTGCAAAAAATGTTAACATACTGCGAGATATACAAAAAACGGGTTTCCCATATTCCCACGGGACCAAGAAATATGTGGGCAACACCACTGGAATGAGCTAGTAAAAAAAACATGTGCTAAATACATTAAAAATATTCCTAGTGGCAGAATTAAACGTATTTTAATTTGAGAGTAAAGTTATTGCGCAATCGAGTGTAAAATGAAATATCATGGTAGGATCCTCATTTTATAATAAATATGCAGCCCACGTCTCTGCATCTACGCAGTTATTCGACCTTCACATTACCATACAAATGAATTTCCCGGCGTTGCTTGGAGATGATTTACGGGCGATCTCAGCCATGAATTCATTAAGCTTACTGATTTTGGGGTAACTGCGCCGTCGGGAGCGGATTTTAATCAAATTTAAGACCAAGACTTTGAGATTAGGATTTGTTCAGTTGAGAAAAGCAAACTAATTTCTTGAGATAATTATGTTTGACGAATATTATTTTCTACAATACAATTCTAATCTATATATACGCCTGTTCCAAAATCTTTCACTTTCACGTAACCATTTTTGATATTACTATTTATAATAGTAATTTATCAGTACGAATCTGATTAATCAATCCGATATTTTCGGCAATATAGAAACACAAAAAATGATAAAAGTATGTGTTTATCGTAAATAAAATCGTCTAAACTGTCATGTACTTATCAAAGATACATGCGATGTTTAGACGAAACCCGTCTTAGAATCAATTATTAAAAAAGCATAATGTTTCAACTTAAGCAAAAAATGTATTCATAACATAAATGAAAGGAAATTAATTCGTAATCAAAAACGCGACCTATACGCCCCGATTTCTGCCAAAGTCCGTAATATATGTATTATGATTGCGATCAGAAATTGTTGGTTGTCAATGTCAAATGTAAAACAAAATAGAAAAAAGAAACAAAACTATCCTGTAGTTGGAGAAGTTTCTAAATGGAAGCGAAATTAGGTTTTTTAAAAAAAAATTGATTTATTTAAGTATTTCAAAACTTTATTAATAATATTGATATTTAAGGCAATAAATAAAAATCACTTGAATAAAAACGCGCCATGGTTGGTCTCCACAGTTGTGACGTCATAATGTTATAGCTATTTAATAACAGTATGTTTACGGCTCTTACTAATGACTACACAATAATATTGAAAATTTATTACTAAAAAACGAGTTGTTAGTTCTGATTAGCTGTGTGTGATAAAGGATTGAATAAGGCAAAGTCTGGTAATATTCCTGACGTTGATGTATTTATGATAATAGTTTTTTTTTTTATATGACGTTCGGTTTAATTCTGCTGAAGTTAGTCTGTTAAAAATAATGCAATACAAGAAAATATTTATGTATTAATTCTCCATTTTATTAAATATAACTATTTATTTCGTATATTGTAGAGTATCGCGTGAGAATTACGGCGACAAAGTTATAGGTTATGTTCAACTGAGTCGTAAAAATAATATTTGTATTGTAAAAGGACCGGTATATCCAGAACATCGAGTTTGGAGTAAAGCTGATTCAGTTACTTTAACTATTAATGTCAAGAAAAATTCGATTTTGTTTTGGGATTATCACGGTGCACTGCTTGAAACCATTTATTTCGACGTTTGTCATCTTGGGGAACATTTTAAAACATTTTGTCAAGAGTTGTTTTGAACGATAACTTTTGAAGTTCGACATTTTTAATATAAATTTGAATATTTATCAATGACAACAAAATTAAATAGATCGTCGTGGTCGTCGTGGTCGTCGTCGTCGTCTGAACCAATGGACGTCCACTGGTGGACAAAAGTCTCTACTAATGAATTCCACTGGGCCCGATCTTGTGCCGCTTGTATCCAACGGCTGCAGATGACCGGCCTGATGTCATCGGTCCACCTGGTGGGGGTTTGCCGACGCTGCGTTTTCCGATGCGAGGCCGCTATTCTAGCACCTTCGGGCCCCAACGTCCATCGGTTCTGCGAACTATGTGCCCTGCCTATTGCCACTTCAGCTTTGCAATTCGGTAGGCTACGTCGGTGACTTTAGTTCTCCTACGGAAATCCTCAATCACGCAGAGATATAATATGCACGTAATTAAATAGATCAAAACACTGTAATTATTATTTCTCTATCAACTGCAAAATCTAAACTCATGAGGACTCTTATCTTCCCCATATTTCTATACGCTGCTGAGACGTGGACACTGCGAGATGTGGAAAGGCAGAAAATAGATGCTCTAGAAATATGGTGCTGGAGAAGAATGGTTGGAATTTCGTGGACCGAGTTTCGAACAAACGTCTCGATACTTCAAGAACTCGGCATCAAGCAGCGTCTATTCTCACTAGTACAATCTCGCATTCTGGCATTCTTCGGACACGTTTCTCGGCGTGACAATCAGTCCATCGAACGCCTCGTCGTTCAAGGAAAAGTGGAAGGCACCAGACCGCGTGGGAGGTCACCCACTCGATGGACCGACCAAATCAAATCTGCACTGGGAGGTTCAATGAACGAATGCAGCAGGATGACCTCGAAAATGGCGAGCGGTAATTATGCGCATAATATCTGCCCACTCCGTTACTTCATGACGATCACGACCGATCTGTCAAGAGCGAAACGAATAACAAGAAGATCAACTGCAATGAGTAAAAACTAACATTACGACGTCACACGCTTTCGGGTTTGTTCGAGAGCTGTGGGCGTGTCTTCGGTATTGAATTCAAAATTTTATTTGTTCTGAAACTTATATATGTTCTCTCAATTTATAACAAAAAAAAATTTTTCAAAAACCTAATTTTTAATATTACTATTTTACATAATAGCATCTACTCATATTTATTCACCTTTTCAACCTTCCCTGCACTTCCGCAAATAATTCAAAACCAAAATAGCCAAATCAGTCCACCCGTTTTCGAGTTAAGATAATGTAACTTATGAACAGCAATTGATTTTTATATATATGGGTATAGTACCTCTATGCGTCCATTAAGAACGGACGTCTAAATTATAAGTTGAACACAGCATGTATATATTGATATCAAATAAAAATTTTAACAAAAAAAGAACCGTCTTCAAAACACTATTTCAAACAAATTAATATGCTCTAAAAAGTAAAAAATAAATGCGTATTCTTTTTTAGAATTCTTCGTATTCTTATAACTATATAGTTACAACCTATAGCTATATATGTAGGGACCTACTTTGGCTAACACCGACTTCAAATACAAGAATACGAGGAACTCTAAAAAATAATTCGCAATTATTTAATACTTTTTAGAGCATATATTTGGAACAGTTTGTTTTGAAGGTGTTCTTTTTTTTCTAAAAATGTTTATTTATATTATGATTTTTATTGAATCTGAAGTAAACTAACAAGTTTGTCTGAATATGTGTACCCCTAAAAATCGTGTTGCTCATATGATGCAGCACCGTTTAAATAAAATAACTTTACGGTGAAAAATAAATTGAACATTCCGATTTAATACTATAAGCAACCACATAGAACTTGTTTCTTTTTTGTATAATTTTCTTTACAAAAGACTTGGTAATATTTAATTGTTAAGTATACACAGTATACCGTTCCGCATCTGGCGACGAATCTGGCAAGCGCTACCTATTAAGTTGTAAAAACAAGTAGAACATTGTATTGACATTACTGTTCGTGATCTCTATATAATATTGAATATGAATAATTCCAAATATACGAAATCAAGCCTGGTGAAGCCACTCGAATGGCGAAGAATTGTAAGTCTGTAAAATTTTACTTTTTCATTTTACTTTCTCTTTTGTCCCTCTCCGCCAGGAGGGTTAGGAGCAATAGTCGTATGGACGCTCACCTGCTCAGCTTATTTGAACCTTATGATGGAAGCGTCTGGGGAGGAGTCTGAGTCGTTGGCAAACTTCTGGCCCTCCACCCGTTAGATGTAGAGGGTTCCTCTGGGTTTTAGTGGGTACCGTAAATTTAAAAATTGGTTAAAAGGTGTGAATACTTTATTTAGAATACTTGTTTATCCAGTCAATGTAATTATAAAGATCAGTAAATTGAAGACTCATGTTAAAGCAAATCCCAGATCCGTTTGGGCTACCGCTTCTTATACCTCGGAGAAACCAAGTTACGTTTTGTTTCACAGCATAGATCCCGCCATAACTTGGGCAGACTGTAATATCTGAAACCAACCAATCATATTATTTTATTTTAGTGACGCCACAATCAGTGCGCTGATTGCAGGTTATGCAGGTGACCGGCCTCTTACTATCTACGGCGAAGCCTCCCACCAATGCAGACCTTGGAAAATTGGAAGCTACAATTGAATAATTCGCCCTTGTGAGAAAAATCTGTGCCTTCCCACCCTCGTTGTGGTATCTTTACGCCAACGGAGTTATCACAATGCTATCTCTTGAAGTCAATAGAACCTATACATTTACAAGGAATTATTAAGAAATGTTTAATTCGCATATTTTTCAGTTCCCAATATTAGCTCACAGTTTGCCACCTCGTATATGTAATGTTTATAATAAATATAATTTAAATGCTTCATTGGTAAAGTGTTTAGTATGTTCCACTAAAGACATGAGGTCGTGTGTTCGAGTCCGGGGTCGGGCCAATTCAAAAATCAATATTGAGTTTTTTATTACGACTTTCTCAATATTTGCTCCCCCCGTGCCTCGGAGAGCACGTTAAGTCGTCGGTCATCGGACTATGAGAATGCCCATATGTACTATGCCTGCCAATCCACACTGGAGCAGCGTGGTGGGTTTATGCTCTAAAAACCCTCTCTCATATGAGTGAGGAGGCCTGTGACCAGCAGTGGGACGTTAATGGACTACTACTTACTTTTTTATATGTATCTTGTTCAAATTTTTTATCGGTAAACTTGATGAGCCCTCACGACTACATCTCACAATTAATTAACATAATAATAAAACAAATTATCCTCATAAAATGTAAGTTATTACTCAGTTTTTACTTATTGCGATTAAAAATAAATAGATAGAAAGGAAGATGAAATAATAATCGTGAGATAAAAGTCGATAAATTTGTAATAAAACGATAGATTTACTGACCGTTTCCATAAGCAGCGCAAAACGTATTGTCATCTGGGGACTCCTTGCAATTTCTATTATCGTCCGCTTCTAAAGATATTTTTGTTAGTTCACCTGAAATTGTCCAACCGGTTGTCTGAAAAATAATAAAAAACTTAGTAGTTTTGCCAACTTTGCTAAAGTTTTTGAGATAATCCTGACAGTGACTCGTTTATATTTTATATTCCTATTTACACTAAGTTTTCGATCAGTTATATATAAGCTTTATTTTCATATACAGTTTACTTGTGAAATATCAAAAACACAGTGACTCTCCATCTCCGTCTTCCCACAAAAGTTTTCCAATGAAACTCCCTTTTTACCATAAAAAAATCATCAATCTATCCAAAATATGGGTCCAGTACTTGTGAAATTAACAACAATGCTTTTCCATAAGAAGAAGTGTCCCAGAAGACGTTCTGGAGATGTCGTTTAATATATTCAAAGTCTTTGTTAAAAGAAAAGTTATTGAAAAATCTTACTATTATTTAAAGAATTATTTAGACGATAGAATCGCGTGGGAGTAAACGAATTTCTCTAATTTAAGTATAATGTACTAATATAATATTGTAATAATGATGGCAAAAAAATACAAAATACCCGACTGAGTTTAGATAGATAGATAGATAGATAAACACTCTATTGCAGGCTTTTAAATTACAAAACTAACAATTAAAACTAAATAACAGTAAATTTATACATATACATAAGCATGCAACGGGCGGCCTATGTAGTGTGTAACTCACTACATCACTATGTAGTGAGTGTATTGAGGGATCTTCTCAGGATGAGGCGCGGAAAATCCCCCGTTTAAATTATAAATCCTTCTTTTATATTATTATCATTCTTATATTAGAATTTGTATGTGCAAAAAAAATATATAGATTAAAAAGTGCTGTAAAGGCCTACTTGAATAAAGATTTTTTGAATTAGAATTGACTTCAAGGTATTTACACCGTATGTCTACAATATTTCTTTATAATATTATCATATCAAGAGAGCATATAACATGCGAAATCAAACTTACAATTGCTTCCAACCCCATTTTGCCCCCCAGGCAAGCGGTTTGTATATGTTCATTTAATGTAACCACGTCAATCGAGAGAATTGCAATATCATTTTCCGGTGTAACATCCACTGTAAAATTGTCGTGTATTACAGCACGTTTAACCTGAAAATGTAATACTACTGACTTTTATGCACACTACAAAATAATTAGTGTAATATTTGTCGGAGCAGATTTGCGTCTCTTAACGAGGTCCTATTAAAAAAATACGACTTTTTCACAGTTAAGAAGAGTTACGTATCTTACATTTACTTGACTCTATTGAAGTCTTAATAATCTCAAGTCTAAAGAGATTAAGAACAAATGTTTGAATTGATTTAAGGCAATACAATTTTTAAGCATTTTATATGCACTCCAAATAAAAAAACTTGTAAATTTATTAATAACTAGCACTGTGTTACACGCGTAATTCCGGATACCATTTATTCTAAAATAAAAAAATTCTTTTCAATTTTAATCTAATTCAATTTCATTCTGGTAATGTCGTTTTTAAATACTCTGTATAAGATTTTGTTATTATTTTTTAGGCCCTAGTCTGAAATAAAACAGTTTTATTTTATTTATTTATTTTTTATATATAACGAGGTATCAGCTGCTATCTTCTCATGAAACTTAAAAGATATTAGAACAAAACAAAGACAAATATATTGATTTAGTGAATAGCTGTTAATTTTAAATAACAAAGAGACACTCCAATTTTATTTGTTTTTATACATATATTAGAATAATCTAGTTGTGAATTTTATTCAGCAATAACTATTTTTATTAAAACAGTTTATAATTGACTGTTATTGATACAAGCATCATGAAATTTCCATTTTCCATTTCACAATATTGCTGTTATTCGATGTACAGCTTTGTTCCAAAGATTTTCTTTCACTATTTCAACTTAAATAACTCGGTCTCGACTGTTTCATTTCAAATACCGTGTAATAAAATTACCTCCGCTGCCCTGTCTGCTCCACTCATCGATTGTGGCAAACTCTTCGAAAAAACCAACATTCGAAAAAACAAACAAGTAACTTTCAAAATGAAGGTATTCGCTCACTATAAAACGCTATATATTAAACGCCGTTGCTTTTATTTTTATTTAAAGTTTATGTATTGTGAGGTGACCTTTACATAAATTTAAGAGACGTATACATAAATTTATTTACCGTGGAAGATATTATGGAGTTATTGTATTATATTTTAGATGAGTATACTGCGGATTGGTAGGCATAAGACACAAGTGCACTGTCAATTTCTTCACTCTCATAGTCCGATGTGACGGAAATCCGACACGACTGGAGAGAGGTCAGGCGCAGGACCGACGGTTTAACGTGCTCTGCAAGGGTGGATCACACTGCCAACTTCCCAACTTCGGGCAGATATTGAGAAGATCTTAATAGAAAATTCAATATTGATTTTTTAATTGGCTCCACCCGGTACTCGAACCCAGGACCTCATTTCTGCAGTTATTTATATATAGTAGTGTTTCCTATAGCATTCAAATAATTACTGTAATAGCCAATTAATTTCCGATTAAAAGGGTTATACCAGTTCTTTTTAACCTCAATTACTTCTGCTTACAGTTTTATCTCGCAAGTTATGAATCGGAACTACTTTAACAGCCGGGTTAAATCCTACTATAATTCTTTCTTCTGACAGCTAAAGGAAGCTATCGTATAAGACAGAAAGATACCGTTATTTAACCTTATGTGGTTGATATTACATACAAGTCCAGACAATATATTTTAACCCCCGCTTTCCCTGCCTCCTATATTATAGCTATTTTAATCAAAATTATTTGGCTTAAAATGAATAGGCTTGTTTTAGGCTAGCACAATTTACCCTAAGCTTCATAAAAACATCATCACGTAGGATTACATCCAAATACATACCTATAGCTAATTAAAAACTCCTAAGAAGACAAAGAGTAAGAAGGCACAGCTTCCTTCCGCTTCCAGGAACCCTCAGAACGTAAATAAGTTCTCTAAAGTCACACAAAAACTATTTCTATCGCTAATAATCTTAATTACTTCTTTAAGGAAGCCAGGTCTTAGGAATTTGCATACTTGCTACTCTTCATGAACCTTCAGGAGCATCAGTCCGTAAATACAAAATCTTCTTAATAAAATAAATTCCAATTTATTTGTGTTAGTGTAGTTAGTAAAGGCAATTGCGAGACAACCTTTAGGTAACAATGTAATGAAATTACCTTAACCGCTCTCTCGGTTCCACTCATTGATTGAAGAGAACTCTTTCCCAACAAAACCAACAAGTTATTGGGATCTACTTCCCTGCCGTAATTCATGCAACTCGCAGCTGGAAGAAAATGAATATTAATTGCTTTAAAAGAACAATATTTTCAGTATTTTGACCATTTAATGTTGGAACTGATTTTCAAACAATTTATTCCACATTATTTTCAAATATAACAGAAGTGTAAATTTCTGTGGTGAACAAATATATAATTCGGCTTATATTATATGAAAAATCCACTGATTTTGTAAATGTTTTCTTTGAAATTATTAGTTTGTTTCGCTACACCTTATTTAGGTTAGTTTATTATTATATTGAAAAGTAATATTGCTTGTACAAACAAAAAAGTTAGTGTAATTATAGCGCTTCAGTTTTTAAAAACAATGTTCGAAATGAAGGATATAATAATTGTTTGCAATACTTTATAGCGTGAAATTCCATTACCTTTATAAAACGTTTGTGTATCGTTATTAATTTTCAACAAAAAAATGTTAGTCTATACCAGAAACGTTTTTAACAAACAACTGGAAGTTTTTCTTTAAAATTTAACAAAAATGACAATTTATTTAAAGTATCATTAGGTTATTTTATTACATACATTAGATTTTAACAATCTGTTTTTATAAACAGAATTGTTTTGATTAGTTACTCTTTCTTAATCGTTATTATTACTTCACACCTTTCCCATGTAATTGTTATTTAAGTTTTCAAATTTATATAGTACTCATTTATTGAGACTATCAATTTTAAAAGTTGTAAGTTATAGATATAGATGTTTTGATAGATTTCAAAAAGTTATTTTGAAAATGAAACAAAACAAATCCACCAATGAAATAAAGATTTTTTTAGGATTCCACATCAACATTTTCCGATTTTATTATGAGTTTTATATGACACAAAAACAGACTGTTTTGGATGGTGCTGTTCTTAACCAAACTTTAATTGTGTTACCATCCAAAGCAGCAATTTATAATGTAAATAAAAGGGGTTCCAAAAGAAGATTGATTATAATTCCACATATTATGCATGGATGTAGATATTTGTTCGTATGTTTATTTTATTCATTAAATTCTTCATTATTTTCAGCCTTTTTAAAACAACGTCATCTAAAAGAAATCGGTATTTAGCGATAAAACCGCCTACTCTTCTTTTATTCCTCTAATATGTAAGTTTATTACGCATAATTAAGTTTATAAATCCTCGTCCTAAACGGGCTCACCTTTTCCCGATTCCTAATCATGAGAAGTCACTTTTCCATGTGTAGAGCATCATATTTTGTAAAACCTGTATAACTACGTGGTTTTAGGCCTTCCTATCCCCTTTTTTTAATCCATATAAAGGCAACTTTTGACAACAAGATAGTCAAATCTTCGTAGTATATGGCAATACCAATACTCTTTCGCCTTATTGCCTACATCCGCAACCTTGAAATTTCCCCCAATGTATCTGTTCTCTATTCTATCAATGGACGTATAAATAAATATCAAAATTTTGTAAATAAAATAAAAAATGTTTTACTGCTTTTAAATCACATCATTAAAGTGGCAACAAATTACGAAACGTAACCGAAAGTCAAGACCACAGTTCGTGACTTGACTGTATACACAGTAACACGGTCGACAAGAAAAATGCGAGTTGACAATTTTTTCCAAAGTAATTTTGTCTTTGATGCTATGTTTGCTACGTCACATTAGATTTCAGAGAATGAGTTAAATTTGTTTCTCAACATGACGATTTTTTGTTACAAGGCGACATACAGATGGCTTAATCGTGACCTAATATGTCGGCTCTCACCATTCTTTTGTAGTAATATTTATAATGTTGAAAGTTACACTAATTACTTCAATTGCATCAATATAAATTATAATTATTATACTAGTGACCCAACTCGGTTTCGCACAAACCATAGAGCTTGCTATACGAGTACATACCTGCAGGTTATATCTATTGTATACGTATTTAAAACGATAAGCTTACTGAATCCAGTGAATAATTTTGCTAATACTACCTTCCTACTATAATCTGTCAGCGATTAGTATTGATTGATTATAGATATCTATAGCTGTTTACTAGCGTAATTCTTGATCCGGGATAAATGTTCAACATATCCCGTTGTCAATCTAAAATAATTTTAAAAATCACCCAAACAATCTTCAATTTGCGTCAAACCCTTTAGGAGTTTAGTCACATACATAAGTTCTGCCAACCCGCAGTGTAGTACCGAGATGGGTTTGTGCTCTTAAAATCCTCTCTCCTACCCGAAACGAGGCCTTCTCCCAGCATCACTACGCCAATCGGATGTTAAATATCTTAATGCATATATAAAAGATAAATATGTATAAGCGACAAACATACTCTCGCACCATCACGTCAATTTCTATGCGGGTGACAATGCGGAGAACAGTCAGTATATTATATACGTCAGTAGTTCCATTTAAAAAAACCAGCTTTTTGAGTATTTATTCATAAATATAGTCTATTTTCACTCCCAAAGCGTATTTACTACTAAAGATTCTCAATGAGAAAGTTGAGTTTGCACCAAAGTGAGAGCATCTATTTTCATGCAGTCATTCCTCTGAGAAATTTCCATAACATGGTTGCCTGTACATTGATTAAAGACCCCGTCTTCACACAATTTCCACAATATAATATGTTTTATAGCGCGGAAATGAAAAATGAACGCGTGGCATTGAGATGAAAATATTTTGCAAGAAAATCGGATGATTATGATAATGGGGTTATAATTTAAGCCTTAAAAAAGATGCTGTGACGCGAAAAATTGTCTGCAATTTAGATAAGATACGAGATTAGCATTTTTTCTCTAAGTCGTGTTTTTGATGTACATCGTTTTAATATAAATGAAGTTAATAAATCATAGATAAGACTCAGCGCGACCCCTTTACTGCCTTATGCGTCATAAGAAGGTATTAACAATTCCCTTCACAGTCATACTTGGATTTATCAACGAATATCGGCTTTAGGTAAAAGAATGTACATCATTTTTATTATCAACTTAATAACTCTAAACACTTATTAACATGGTAGCATCCGTAGAATTAATTTAACAGAAAATATCGACGCTTAAAAGAAAACACGTAGTAACGAAAATATTGTTTCCATAAAACTTTAACATTACGCCGCTAAGCCAAAATGTTTTACAACAAAATATAAATACAGTAAAGTATATAATAATGTCCAAAAACAAAAATATTAACTCTATTCGATGAAACAATTTTTGATTTACGGATTATTATGGGTTTGTTTCGCAGCATCGATACCTAAGCAATAAACGTTCTAATTACGTGGGTAGATGATACTGAGAAAGGGTAAAGGGTAAGGCGAAAAGCACAGTGTGGGTAAGAAGTAAACGGCCTTTGCCCAGAAATAATAGTTGCATAAGACAGCCATCTTTATTTAATCAGGATTTCATTGAATTTCATATTGTTAACGAGTAGCAGTTTTCTTACAATACTCTTTACGTTTAATTAAAAATCCTCTCACTTTACACAAGACTATCGAAAGATAATCTCGGACAACCAACAGAAATAAGCCATTTCTTCTATCATCATATATAAAAATTTCAAAACACATACCAGTAACAACAGCCGCTTCTGACACCAACGCACCATCGCAACGGTACTCGAATTGATCGGTTGTATCATTTTTAATGAAAATAGCTGCTATCCACGGGAATACTGCTTTGGTAATCTCTTTATTGTTAACACTGCTTTCTTTATCAATCTGCAATAAATAAAACTACAATTTATTAAATCAATAGGGCTTCTGCTGTCACGATAGTACAAATAATTAATCTATGAAGTGCCAGTCCTCCTAAAACAGACTTTCTTTTAAACTTAAACTGCTTAGATGGTTTGGGTTTGAAGAGAGAATGAATGAAATGAGATTGACAAAACGGATTTATGAGTCAAAGGTGAATGGGAAAGTTGGAAGGGGTAGGCCAAGACGAACATTCCTGGACCAAATCCCGGACATTTTAATTAAGGGCCAGGTCAAGAGTTCTCTAAACCGACAAACTTGTATGAAAGATTTAATGAGAAAGAAAGAAGCAAAGGAGATATGCAAGGATCGTGGCAAGTTGAAAGACGTAGTCTCTGCCTATCCCTATGGGAATAAGGCCTGATGCTATGTGTGTATGTTAAAAGTCTCTTTGCATATGATTGATAATGAAACGTAATGTAATAAAAGTAATAAGTAGCCTTAACACCATTCTAAAATAAAAAACTAAAATCATCAATTTAGAGTATTTTAATGAAGAGAATAGATTTGACTATTTGTTCCTATCAGATATTTTAATATATACTGTAATTATTCTATTAAAGGAATCCTCGAAAATAATACAATAACATAGGCTATTTCTTCAACATTGATACTCATAGGAACGTGTAACTAACTCAAATAACTCTTGTAAAAATGAATATTACCTACTTTTAAGTCTAAAATTATCGTGGAACAAATATCAGATGTTAGACTTAGCCAAAACAAAACGTGGGCGTGATTAGCTTAAAGTTTAATAAACAAAAGTAGAGTAGGTCTTCTGGCTAGATAATAAACACGTTATTGGAAACAAAACAAAAACAGACATCTTATTTATTGCACCGTTTTATTCAAACAAACAATGCACATTGCACTTGTCAAAACATTTTTATAACCAGAAACAACGTCAGTATTTTAACAAGTGTTTTACACTTATCTACTCGTATTATTACAATTAATGAAGGGGTTTTGTGTAGGGTTTTAATGTAGTTAAAGAAGATGACTAAAATCTGTCTGTGCTTTCAATAACCAATGGGCAAAATTGTGAGCGTAAAAGGCTTAAATGTATCCTGGAAATATAAAAAGAAAAATCATCTATCGATTAATACGTGAAGCATTTTACGAAAATTTCGAGGATGGTGGAGTATGAAATTTACCACATCATTGGTTTATACAGAGATTTTAAAAATTATGCATAAAAAACGAAAACTAACACACATTACACACCGTGCGTGTGTATATGTCAAACGTTATAAGGTTACATTAAAAAAGTTTATATTGTCAAATGCACTATGGAGGTTACATTTATTTACTTATTGTTACATAGAGTTATTAATATACTTAAAAGAAGGCCAATTACGGATTACACAAATTATTAAATAATATTCAAAATATACATTCGAAAAGTTGCTATGGTGGTTACGTTTCTTAATACTTCTCCTAACCATAACAAATAAAACAACAAAAGAATTATCGAAATTGGTCAAGCCATGCACGCGTGATGCTGTGACAGGGAAATTGGGACTCATTTTTATATTAATAAATAATTGCCACAACTTTTTTGTTAGTTGAAGTGAAACTTCTTTAGACGCAAGAGAGTAAAATGTTTACGAATGAAACGCGTGATTAGCGTCACGAAGATGTACAGCGTTTTTTTATGCAAATTAGTTTGAAGGTTAGGTAGCTTTAATGTTTACAAATAACATGTGGCAATTTGCCACTCGTCATTTAATATGCTTTTTTCATAAAATATCAATTAAAATATTATATAAATTCTCTCTTCTAAATTTTAATTCTAATACAAAATTTAATTAATAATTTCTAATATTAACAAAAGACACGTGGTATTTTTATTTACAATTTGTCATTTGAGATTTCAATAAATTATTTGTATTCATTTTCGACACTTTTAATATTTTAGTAGCAATTAAATTCTTAATATATCTTTCTTATTCCCTCCCTGTAAGTTTCGGAAATCTAAAGTTTTAGGTTTGTATCAATATAAACAAGGCTTAAAAAATAGTTTGCCAAAGAAGTTTCAGTTCTGATGTGTGTACTTTGCACGCACGCAATTTTATTTTTTTATCATAAGCTTTGCCAGATAACTAGAATAGTAAAAACTGTAATAACTTTAGAACTTTAATAATGTTCAAATTTATAATATAAATTCATAACGGCCGAATTGCCGCCACTGAGCGACTACTAGTTTAAATAAACATTAATAATGAAGGTGGAAATAAAAACTGTATTTTACAGAAAATTATTACACTGCAAAGTTTAAATTTCGGCGTCTGTATTTTACTGCGACCATTTGTTTAAAATACCCGCACGCAATATTTACCACCATAAACAGCTAGTCGAAATGGCTTTGATCCAAAATGGCGGTCAGTACATTTGTATTTTTAATTTTATTTCACCGCTGATGAATTATAATAGCCAATTTTTAACTAAAATACCACAAAAGTGAATATTTTGAGGTATATTTTGTTTTATTCCTTTATATTACATTTGTGTCAATGCAATTATATTATTAGTTTATCAAAAGACTAGCAATGCCCTCGTGGCAGTGGGAAGTCGGGCTATACATTTATTTTTATTAACAAAACAGATTTATTCCCCACTCTCTTGGATGGAGTGTACAGCTCCAACCAGGAGTGTGGGACTCACTGAAACTAGATTACCCACCAAAGCCCAGCGGAACCCTCCTCATCCATATGGTGGACGCCAGATGTTTGCTAACGCATTAGCTCCGGCGCCCCGGATGAATCAGACTCATGACAGTGGAAGCATAATTGCGCCGTCTTACACCCCTTCTCCCCCGGCAGAAGAAATAAGTCCTAGGTTTCAGGGATAAGACCCCAATAATACTTTGTTAATTCAAAATAATTCCGTTATATAATTTATTATTAATAGTACTTTAGCATACCCCTTTCCTCAAACCCATTAAAGTATTTATAAACGAATATTACATTAATTATTTGCCACTAATGTGAGGATAAACGCGAAGCAAAAGTTTTTCTCTTAATTATCCAACGGCCTTGAAAATTCGTGAGTAAACCATTACCGCACAGGGATCTATTAAATTATTCGGAGAGATCGCTGTCAATAAAATAATATCTACTTGTATTGCTTCGATTTTTATACGAAAAGTATAAGGTTTTTGTGACGTATTTAAATTGTAGAATTATATCCAAATCCTAAATAAAATCGTACGATGAAGGTTTAAGTGACAAAATGTGTAAAACAAGAAAGCGTATAAGATATATTTCTTAAAACTTATAAATCTAACAAAATCTTCTGTATTTAAAGGGGCTATTTACATCAATTTTAAATCACCCAACATAGAATCGTATTAATTTCCACTGTCCGTTGAAGATAAATTATAAGCGGTTTATTATTAAATCTACGAGGGTTTTTTTCGCTCTATTCTGAGCGAAACCCACAACAAACTCAGTCAAGAATCCATTTTAGCGTCATCGTTAAAATATAATGCCAGTCTATACATCAAATTGAATCAATTCATTCAATCCAACGACTTTTTTGTCGTATTAATGGGCGTTTTTATTGTAAAAAAGTTGAATATGTTATTTTACTTTTGATATAATGATATTAATCTGGAATAAAGTTTAAACGTTTACCATCAACTTTACTTGAAATAATTTGGATTACGTTATTGGTTAATGGAGCGTTAAATATACTATATTACGTATCGCTGCACTAATGGAATAGAGGAAGAAATGTGATCAATATAGATTAATTATTGCATTCCATAATTATATATTATAAGTAGAGCTTTTGTTTGTTATATAGCTTAAAGGTCTACGTATAAAAAGCTAATTTCGTAAGACAGTGTTTCTAAGTTACAATAGTTTGTACTGATGGTATTTTTTAATAGCTATAAGATTTCAAAAAACGATGAACTAGGTTGTAAATGGCTCGATATAAATCAATATTACAACAACGTTAAAATGTCAAAAGTTGTAGTATTACATTATTCTTATGCGTAGACACCGTCGATATATATAGCTACATAAACCAGCGATTTAAAAATGAAATGTACAACCTTTTCTCATACCTACTAAATATAAAAAAAATCAATAAAAGCCGTCGAACTGTAGGTATTTCGGAAGAGTAGCACTGTCACATTATAAAAAAGTACTTATAAAGTACACATGTCAGAAGTAAAAATTCTTTTGCAAACCAATTTTTAACTCTTGTTTATATTTATGACTGCCTCATTGGTCTAGTGGTTAGCATGTTCGACTACAGACATGAGGTCCTGGGTTCGAGTCCTGGGTCAGGCCAATTCGAAATCTATATTGAGTTTTCTATTAAGATTTGGGAAAAATTTGGCGGTGTAATCCACCCCCGTGCCTCGGAGAGCACATTAAGCCGTCAGTCCTGCACTTGATCTCTCTCCGGTCATGCTGGATGCCGTCACGTCGGACTATGAGAGTGAACGAATAGAGAGTGCACTTGTGTACTATGCCGGCCAATCCGCAGTGGAGCAACGTGGTGGGTCTATGCTCTAAAAACTCTCTCTCATATGAGTGAGGCCTGTGCCCCGCAGGGGGACGTTACTGGGCTGCTACTTACCTTACCTTATATTTATACAATTGTAAAACATCAGATTTCAGAGGCTTAGAGTAAGGGAAAAAGAGAGATATGTTAGAAATTTAATAAATTGAATTGTCATTAAAATATTAAAAGTGTCGAAATTTAATACAAATAATTTATTCCAATCTCAAATGACGAATTGCAAAGAAAAATGCCTTGTGTTTTTTGCCAACATTATAAATTATTAATTAAACTTTGTTTTGAATTTAAAATTAAGAAAATAATTTATGAAATATTTTCATTTTATATTTTATGAAAAATAGTATATTAAATTATTAAGCGCCTAAAGAAGTTTCACTTCAAAAATAGTTTCTTAGTATAGGTGTACTTATTGATATATGTATCTCGGTATTATTTATGTTTATATTTATTTTTGGTCGAGGAAATGTAATGTTTTAGATTTATATCATTATAAACAAGACTGATAAATTTGTTTGCCAAAGAAGTTTCACTTCTGACATGTGTACTTTGTACGCACGCATTTTTTATTAAGAATATTTACATTTGTAGATATAGCCTTCACCGCCTGTCGAATAAATTCACTCACTTTTAGGGTTTCTAATAATCTAATAACGCATGCCGTATCAATTCTTTAGGACATCTTTTTGTTTTGCACACTGGCGTGTTGTAGGTTGCGTGATTGATGTAGCGTTTCGCGTGTTGTACACTATCAACCAAATAATATACAATGTTCACGAGCAGTATAGATACCTAGTCTAGACTAATAAGTCTCGTTTGATTATTCGCTCTTTTTTTAATTTCTTACACAATCCAGCCCGACCTTCTTAAATTTATTACATACAATATAATATTCAGACCCTGTACATGAGGTTCCAAATTAACGGTATATATTCTTTTTCCAATTTCGAGAAAGAAGTCAACCGCCGGATCCAACTCGGTTGGGCAGAGTTCGGAAAGCTCAGTGCTAGAAGACCAAAATCTTCGAACAGTGCGTGTTGCCAGTGATCACCTACGGATCGGAAATGTGGTCGCTGATTATGGGCCTCATTGGAATGTTCAAAGTCAATCAGCGTGCAATGGAGAGGGCTATGTTTGGAGTTTCTCTACGCCATCAAATCAGAAATGAGGAGATCCGTAAAAAAACCAATGCCACCGACATAGCTCTAGGAATCACTAAGCTGAAGTGGCAATGGGCGGGGTATACTCGTATAGTCCGAAGAACAGTTGGACGTTGGGGTTTGAACTTTGAAGGTGATATGCCGACCCCGAACCGGAAGGCGCAGTGTACCGCTGGAGCCAGGCAGCACAAAATCAGGCACAGTGGACATCATTAGTTGAGACCTATGTCCAGCAGTGGAGATTCTTTTTCGCAAAATCAATCAAATTTATGAAACTTGAACGAAATCTAAATGTCGTACACTACATGTTTGAAAAATGTATTTCATCGATTGAGAATAAGTTATATAGAGAAAGTGTGAATTAAGAGTAGGGATTAAAACGACTTCGCAGGCTTTCGTTTAGTCATTTCGGTAGCAAACGGTCTCCGGTTCGATTTCGGGTAAAGAACATTTAAGAAATCGCAAAAATAATGCATTTTCATACCTTTACGTCCGTAAGATTTTGCCATTTTAGAAGACATTAGAAGGTAACTGCTTCTTACCAGATTATTATACTTTTTAGATTATACACTTTCTTATATTTGTTTACTTAAATGTACTTTCGCATTAACTTTTTATGCTTTTGTTGTTATAGATATTTTTAGATCACATTCTCTTTATCATTTAAAAACTGAACCTATGAGATTAGTTTTTATTTTTTAGCAGCCTTAAAGTTTAGCTTCAATGTACTTTTAATGTATACCAGGTTACATCACGTACACTTAAAAGAAGAACAAGACGTAACAATTTAACAAGACAAACTTTTCTCGGAATTTCTCTCAGTCAAACTTTTGGTTAAGAAACTTCACGTATAAAATATATTGTTTCTTATATACCAATTATGTTTATCAAATTGTTATTTCCAATATTACATAGGTATTCAAATGTGATTATATTGAAAACGATTTTTTTGAAAACGCATATCGTTTAATGATAGAAATGCGTGTGACATGCCACAAAATCTGTCAAAAAAACTCTAACTTTCTATAACAGAGATCAAGACGTATTTTGACTTATTTGATAAAATTAGTATAAAAGTTTAATATATAACGAGAAGAACTATTTATTCCTTTTTTTTAACTGAAGACAGAGACTTAAGGCTATTATTGACAATAACACAAGTTAAACAAAAATGTTATTTTTTTCCTATATATTACAGCATAATGAATTTAAAAAAATTATAGTGCGTGCGTACAAAGTACATATGTCAGAAGTGAAACTTCTTTGACAAATTATTTTTTAAAAAATGAAGATGTGTTGGGAATTTAATAAATTTAATTGTAATTAAAGTATTAGAAGTGTCGAAAATTAATGAAAATAATTTATTGAAATCTCAAATGACGAATTGTAAATAAAAATGAAACGAGGTTTTTTGTCAATATTACAAATAAATAAAATTAATTGTGTTTTAATTTAAAATTTGTAAAAGAGAATTTATGAAATATTTTTATTTTATATTTTATAAAAATTGCATATTAAATTATTGAATGACGAGTGGCAAATTAAAATCCCACATGTTAATTGTAAAAACTACCTAACCTTCAAACGAATTAGCATAAAAATGCTGCACATTTTCGTGATGCTAATCACGCGTTTCATCCAAACAAACTACCTCACTGGTCTAGTGGTTGGCATGTTCGACTACAGACATGAGGTCCTGGGTTCGAGTTCGGGTTCGAGCCAATTCAATATCGATATTGAGTTTTCTATTAAGATTTTCTCAATATTTGCCCGAAGTTGGTAAGTTGGCGGTGTGATCCACCCCCGTGCCTCGGAGAGCACGTTAAGACGTCGGTCCTGCGCCTGACCTCTCTTCGATCGTGCCGGATTCCCGTCACATCGGACTATGAGAGTGAAGGATTATAGAGTGCACTTGTGTACAATGCCTGCTAATCCGCAGTGAAGCAGCGTGGTGGGTCTATGTTCTAAAAACCCTCGGTCCTTCGATTATACAATATAGAACCACGCATTTCATCCCTAAAAAAATTACCCTCTTGCGTCTAAAGAAGTTTCACTTCAAAAACGAAGTAGGGCAATTTTTTTTATATTTGGAGAGTTGTGTTATTCTTCGGAAAAAAATAATTTATCACAATCCAACACAAACGAAGTCGAGCCACTTTTCAAGTTGACAAATCGCAGAATTTATCAAACATGTATTTGTATGTGGCAAGCATTTTCAAAAATATGGACGCGATGTGTTCAAATGAAAAATGTGCGGAACGTGAGCGTTAATATGTTATGCGTATATCTCTACATTTCATTAAATCCGGTTATAATGAAAGCGACATTTGAAATGAATGACAAAGCTTTTATTTTGTACGATTACATATTTTTTGTACAGCCAACGTAAACTAGTCGATTTTTCCTGTACTCAAAATCACAATACACGAAAGAAGAATTATTTCCACAATTGAGGCTACGAGTGCAAGAAAAGTTTATATTGATAATATTTCAATTTTTTTTTTAAAAACAACATTATTAATTTGTCAATGTACTCTTAAATTGTACATTCGACTTTATATGTTTTTAATAAATCTGTGATTACCGCAATACAATAATTTATATAGATGTCATTCTAGTTTTCAAAGCCTTAATTCTTTTTCTACATACCTTATACTTATCTGAACCCTACACAATAATAATTCCGCAGAAGCTATAAATCGTTCAAGAGAGCTGTGGCGCTATATTTTTTAACATTGGTGTTATCTTCATTAAATCAACTTTTATCTTTAAATTATACTTACAGATAAGATAAAGTGGAGCTATTGATCTGGAAATTTGTTTAGCTTTTAAGCTTTAATAAGCATTAAACCTACATAAGTTTATTTTAATAAAGACCTTATCGAATTTCAGTCGCTGTGCCTCATGTCAGATATATCCATGTATTGTTCGTGTGCTTGCGTATTACAAAACTAAGCGTGTAAATGAATTTAATTGAAAAAAAGAGCCTGATGCTCATAAAGATAATATTAAAATACTTGAACACCTAATTAGGAGTTATCTAAGCAATAGAAAAAATTACTTACGGAAACACTACCATTGTTTTTAATTTTCTCATACATAATTATATCATGTCGCGTACTTCTGATATCTATGTCATTTTTGGTGGCAATAAAGGCTTCACTAGGCATTTCTGTTGTCTTTAAATCTACGTATTCATTTGTTGTGTCTTTATACATATCTAAATAATCAATTTTTAGATAATCTGTATTGTTGTCATCTTCGTCTATATCGTAATATAAGTCAAGAGGTTCATCGTTATCCTGTATTTCATTTAAATGATCTTTTTTAGATAATCCGTCAATAGTTGTTTTATTATTATCTTCAGTTTTATTGATGTGAAAATGAGTTAATTCGTAAGTTGTATCATTGATAGGTAAATGATCCAATTCAAGTATTTCCTTTTCGTCAACATTGTTTGAAATATTTTTATGCTTATAATTATCAAAATTATTAGTGATTGTTATAGATTTTACGAAAATTGCAGTATTATTACCAGAGTTTTTAAAAATATTTAAATGTGGACCGAAATTTACATTACCGCCCAATTCTTCTTGTACAAAAGTAGAAACACCAGATAGAATATTTTTTAGGTTTTCAGTTTCAATATCCACACTATGAAAGCCAGGTACAGTAATATTACCAACTTGAGTTTCCGTTTTATGGTTACTGTAATTCCCGAAGAAGTTATCAAAAAAAGAGCCAAGACATTCTAAATATGAATCACATTCACTTTTAACTGTACTCACTGCTATTAGAGTAATAAAGACACATTTGAAAATTATGAAGCTCATTGTACATATAAGATCTAATTCCTACATAAAAACGTGAGCACTTAGTGCATGTCAATAAACAAATGCACAAGCTTCTTCACAGTTTTTTACTTTATACGGTTACTTTATTTCAGTTAATGCCTTTACTTCAAGCAGCATAAGTTTCAAATTCGTTTGAAAAATTATTTCTGATCTTACACAACGCCTCTACCTTGAGAAGTTCGTGGCAAAATTGACTTTGATAGATTACTGTGGACAATGAACAGATAATAGGCATTTCATGGTGTAAGCTGCGAGCTTACTAACATCACAGCTGATTGACGGATGCCTCTGTACCTTTGTATAATGTATTTATAAGTTTATATATTAAATATATTACATGACATAACAGTTAACGATTTTATTGTATTGTATTTATGGGCACCAACACACTTAACGCTATCCAAATTTTCTAAATTAACAACACGACAAAAATTAAAAAGTCTATGTATTTCCTTTTATATGGGCATAATATATTTAACTGGTCTCTTTTAATTTAATTAAATTTTAAAGTTTTATTCTGTAAAATTATCTTTTTTTAATTGTGTCACTTTTCTTCTAAAGGTTCGATATATACAACTTATATTTTAAATATTAATAGTTTAATTACGTCGGTGTAATAAATTATTCAAAATTTCGTCCTACTAGCAAAGTACTTTTTGAATGTGATAATTTGCTAAATTGAGTGAATAAGTTGCTGACTGGGTGAGTGATAATTTTTTCTGCTATATTGCCTTTCTAATGAAAGCGTTCTGAGGCACATTTGGATAGTTTCAAACTATTGGGGACAATTGTTTTTTATATATAGAGAATATCTTATTAATAACTTACTTTATTTAAACGTCTTTGAGATACAAAGGCCCCTCCAGGAATGAATTCTACATCTTGTAAACTTCTAGTAGTTAGTTTGTCTTCATTTACCGAATCCTTCATTGTTTGTGTTACGAATAAACTAGTGTCAAAATAATAGTCAACTAAGACGTTTGGCTTTGGTATTTCACTATAATCTTTGGGTACATCTACTTTAACGTATCTTCTTTTCCTGTAATTTTCAACATCCTCGAGATTAAAGTAATCGTTATAGAAGTCATCAGTTGTAGACGTCTCTGTCGTTTCGTAAATATCGGTCGTTCCGAATGATTCTGTGGTATCTTCTATTATTGTAATGTTAACTAGTTCAGATATTTTAGGTATCCTTTTGATGGTAATGTTTGCATTTATATAATTATACACGTCAGGCCAATATCTCACACTATATAAAAATGCTGAGATTATGAATAACATAACAATTAAAATAAGTAAGATTAATAGTTTTATGATCAGTTTCATTATTGACAAATTTAGTTTCATTTTCACTGATACAACAAATAACACAGTAGATATATTGGCTTCTGATTTAATACTAACAAATAAATATTATAGTTTGCCATAATTATTTTATGGTTGCTCTAATATGGTATGTCAGAAAACGTAACTAAACAATAGACTATACAGCATGCTATTTAAGGTTATACAAGTGCTTGCAGTTAGCCATTAAGTGTTTCTTATTTTATATCAACAATAAATTACTTCTTAAAAAAATAGAATACATTTTATAACAACGTATTGAGTATAAATAAAACCATTCAATGTGTATCCATCCACAAAATCTTATATGTAATTAAATGATATTTATAATTTAATTCAACTACCGCCTAAACATTTGTCCATACCATAGAATTATTTGCGAAACAAAAGTATTTAAAGTGTGACATGCCCGAGGTGTTTTAACTTTATTATTTTTCAACTTTTATGCTTAACTATATGTGTAATTATTAAGAATGACTATTAATTAATCAAGTTGAACAAAAAGTAATCGAACTTTTCAAAGTATCAAGGCTTGATGGGCATTAAACATTAATATTAAATACTACAATATTTGGTGATAAACGCCTGCCAAATAATTTGAATTATCTCAGCTCAAGTTATTGCTATACATTTACAAAAGGTGTACGTTTACTGCTAGTACTCGATTCGTAGGTACCAGTTTCTAATCTGGAATAACTGTGATTTTCAATATATTTTGTCCTGCACTGAAGAATATTTGCTTGCTAATGAAAAATTTGTGGTTATTTTTATTTTTGTGGTAGGATAGTAACTAGCCGCAGCGTAAGTTCCGCGTCATTCTAGACTAAAATTTAGTCTCTCGGGAATTGAATCAAAGTCTTCTGCCACCTGTGAAAGTACTTGCAAAATAACTTGCAAAATAACAGCATCGCTGGTGCTGTCAAAATTACATAATCATTTTACAAAATACTATAATCGACTTGCAACGAAACCATCTAATGTTAAGTATCTAATACAAGTTATTGCAAACAGTTTTTAAAAGGAGTTCACTTTTTGACGGCTTCAATTTGCTAGCAGGGCCTAGGATTCGATCCCCGGTAGGGAGAATTTAGGAAATTGTATTTTCCAATCTGTCTGAGTCTGGACTGGTGGGAGGTCGTCGACCGTGGCTAGTTACCATCCTACCAGCAAAGACGTACCGCCATGCAAAGAGTTTTGTGTTCCGGTACGAAGCTGTGTAGAAACCGTAAGAGGTAAAATGCCTTTTCCTTATGTCTATCAGGTGTGATCACAGTCGAGCACTAACCTGTCAGCAATAAATAAAATCTTGACAGTATCGCTGATCCAAGTACTTGGCTAGAAAAGATTCCAATTACGAAAACCCCTAACAGGCAAATTTGTTATGCAATTCTAGGACAGGACTGCACTGTACCTGTCTGATTTTCCTACCATCAATAATATAATATTTACTAACCTATACAATGATGTATGGACCAAAATTAAGGTAATGGTTGAAACTTCTAACCACGTCAGTACATTCTCTTATAAAATTATTGTCGCTTACTGTAATACCAGATGGGCCTTCTTGTGGATTGCACAAAGTATTTATAATTGGACCGTTACTAAAAATGTGCGGAAGGTGCTCTTGCAGCAGTCATAGCTCAGATGTAACATGCTTACCTTGAATGTTAGCACAACAAAGATCGTAACGTTTAGTACTTGAAAATTATTATGTCCTCCAAATTCTTACACTCCTTTTGCCCATATGTATCAAGCAATCGCTGCTGTCAAGTGTGGACATGAGCCTATTACGCGCACCTATCGACAGCTTATTAAAATCATTTTTATATTCAAAAATCTTCATCAAGCTGCAGACTTCACTTTATTTAAAACTGTCTACTATGCTCTAGTCCAGTTAATTATCAGTTATTGCGTTCCAATGTGGGGAGGGGCTGGTAAAAGCCTATTTATGCGCGTGGAGACAGCGGGCACTTATGGGGAAGTATTAACTAAAAAGCCAAATGTTTTCCCAACTAAAGACTTTTATGAACTTTGCGACTTGCTTTCCGTCAGAAAACTATATGTCGTTATTTTATTTATTTAAAACTTTACTGCACACATTTAAGAAAAGACAATACACTTATGTAATATAAAGAAAATCAGATAATGAAGTAGTAGGGTGCACAAAGGCGATCTTATCAGTGAGAGCGATCTCTTCCAGATAACCTTTGGTGAGAGGAACAGAACATAGGAAAGGGAGGTGCAAATAACTTTAAAGGAGAAAACTTGTCTCAGTTCTACACTTCTTAAACAATACATTAAATAATTACATATATAGCTCAATATATAATTCATAAAATGCTATTCAACCATATCATACATACATATAATTACACAATTATATATACATATATATAAAGTCGTCGGGGTTGGCAGCGGAATCTCTTCCGGAGATTCTAAGCACCCCCTGCCCCGCCGTTACCATAACTGCTGCCAGAGCTAGGAATAGCGGGGCCGCCGGGGACTGGGGGCCGTTGCTGCCTTGTCTCTTATACACATCTGTGCTATGGTCCTGTATACGGACTGACATGGTGGCGTTTTCGTACAAGCACTTCAACACGTGTATGTACCGGTAGTCAATTCGGCATCTCTGTAAAGATCTCAACACGGCCCATGTTTCCACCGAATCGAAGGCTTTCTCATAGTCCACGAACGC
>JACTOM010000021.1:2112785-2172948 GCA_015832385.1 Elymnias hypermnestra | reverse complement strand
AGGTTTTTAAAAATATTAAAAGGTAAGAAGAATAATATCACATTCGACGACAACGACGACAATACATTGTTTGAAAATTGTAAATTGTTGCCAGTAGAAAAGAAATGTTTCTTGATGGTAGTAATTTCAGAGTTTTGGAATAATGAATACAAAGAATTAGTAAATCACAAATATATGACACGGCAAAACTTCCATCGCATGTATAAAGTACCTAAAGTATCAAATTTCTACGGTAAAAGAACAAAAGAATGGATTATTCCAAAATATATTAATTCGTTGCCACAAAATTTAAAGGAAACAAAATATTCAAGGAAAACGGTTATAAATAAAATAATACAGTTTCTCCTATCTAATAAATGCAACACACTAACTGATTAGACTCAAGAGTATTTCGTATATATTGTATATATATATATATATATACAATATATACGAAAGTCAATGTGGTCTTCCGGCTAAAACGAACATGTATTCATTTACAATGTAACGCGGCATTAAAGCTACTCGAACGTCTTATGAATAAAATTATTGTAATACTCTCATGAAGTCACATGTCAATATTTCTGTTTTATGTTTTTCATTTTGAATTTGTAATGTTTATGTAAAAGTAGTATCATAGTATAATTAATATAGAGAGCGTGTCTGCCGATAAACCGTTGCTGCGGTTTGGCGAACTAATTTTTATGTCTTTTTTATATATATACAAGTTTAAAACAGGAAGATATGTCAGAAATTCAATTGTTAACACGTCTAAAATCTCAAATAAAGAATTGTAAACAAAAATGCCACGTATTTCTCATCAATATTAGAAATATTAATTAAATTATGTTTTTGAATTTAAAATTTAGAAAAGAGAATTTATAAAACCTTTCCATTTTATATTATATGAAAAATAGTATTAAATGACGAGTGTCAAATTAAAGTGTCATATGTTATTTGCAAATATTAAAACTACCTGAACTTCAAACGAATTTGTATAAAAAACGTTGCACATCTTCGTGACGCTAATTACGCGTTTAATGATTTCTTGACAGTATTGTACCGTAATTAATAAGACTTTATAAAGATGGCTGTCAATAAATTTAAATACTGTAATAAAAAAATCCAAAACAAGCAGCATTAAAAATCTTAAGAATCCATGAATTGCTCTAATCTATATTAATTAGAATGAATTAAAACGACATTGGTATTATGACTATAAATAATAAATAAAAAAAATCGGAAGCCGACTGAGTTTGCTGTGGGTTTTTGTCAGAACTTTATCCAAAGAAATTTAGAAACTTTAGATTTGCATTGTTTTTCAATGTCATCTTACATTAAAAAACGACTTAACTCACAAAAGCGTACTTGAATAAAAAAAACTAGCCCAGACCTGGACATATTAGAAAATGCAATTTCCTTATTTTCTCCGCTGAAAATCGAACCTAGGACATTTATTTGATAAGCAAATACTCGTACCATTACGCCAACGAGGCCATCAGAAACTTTGCGGAAAAATAGTATAATACCAATTTATTGATGAAATGGCTCTTAACGAGTACTTCAGCTTATGTTCATTTGCAGAATGGTCTTAAACCCACTAGTGCTATTATTATAAACACTTTTTGCACATTTATTGTTTGTATAATTTACCATTTAAACTTTATAATTTTGTATTTGTATTTTGTTTGGCTTCCTGTAACATAAATGTTCAAAATATATCGCTGCTTTCAATAGAAAATTTGACATTTTTTTTTTAAATAAGTAAGTAGCAGCCCATTAACGTCCCACTGCTTGGTACAGGCCTACTAACTCATAGAAGAGCGGATTTTTAGAGTTTAGAGTATGCTCTAAAAACCCGCTGCTCCACTGCGGATTGGCAGGCATAGTACATAAGTGCACTCTCTATTCCTTCACTCTCATAGTCCGATATGACAGGAATCCGACACGACCGGAGAGAGATCAGGCGTAGGACCGACGCCTTAACTCGCTCTCCGAGGCACGGCGGTGGATCACACCGCCAACTTCCCAAATTCGGCCAAATATTGAGAAAATCTTAATAGAAGAAAACTCAATATTGATTTTTGAATTGGCCCGACCCGGGACTCGAACCCAGGACCTCATGTCTGTAGTCGAACATGCTACCCACTAGACCAATGAGGCAGTTTTTTTTAAACTACGAAATGAAAAGTTAAATATATATCTAAAGATAATCTGTATACGAGTACAATAACATAAAAGTCCGGTTAGTTACACTTTTTTAATGGACTGACTTATTGAATTTGTTTTTTGCTACAACTAATAGGATTGTGGTAGAATATCCGGCATGGGACCCACAACATCACCCCCGGGTGTCGCTGATTGGTGAGGATCTCTCATTGTCAAGTTTCGTAGACCCAATGCTTGGCAGTGAGGTAGAATGGAATGCCCTTGCCTCCTTTTTCGAGGCTGTTATCTCGTTGAAGGAGACAATGTATAGAGAAAGGGAAAGTGCTACTGATGCCCCGCCCCTTCGAAGGAAGAGGCCGGGTGGAAGTAGGCTTTTAGAACGCCTCTTTCCTCCTCCTTAAACCACTTCGGTTGCATCCGGAAGTATTGGAGCGAATGCGTAAGAGAGCCTCTGACTCCTTTTATTCTGGTTGATGAGGGTGTCGGTGGGTTTTAGTGGGCATTTTGGCTAAGCTAGCGAATCCCACTCTCCCTACCCTCGTGGTACAGGTGCGTAAAAGCCTTTCTCAGTTCCTCCCGATATATCTATTTCTTGTTCTCACTTTCAATCTACAATGACATTTTTGAAGTCGTTGTGTTGTTTTTAATATTAAATTGTTATTTTAACTTAATAATGTATTTTTCAAAAACAAGACACTATCTCCTTATATAACGTCTTAGAATAAGTATATATAACTTGAGTGGTCATTGGATAAATTGTAAATAACTTTTGTTTTAAAAGATTAGACAATGATGTTTAATTTTTATGTAACTTATGGCATATAATAACAGTGATAAAGGTTTGTTTCCGCTAGCTGATTGAAGCTATAGATTTTAGAATAGCTTAGTAGTTTATAATAAGAAGCAATCTGTGAACTCATTGTAGAAACGTATACGGTTACCATTAAATGAATTGCTTATTATATTTAGTCTACTAGGATATTTTTACTTTTTATCTTATAACAAGTTCTTCAATACATATATTCAGTATAAATGAGGCGTAAGGTAAGGTAAGTAACAGCCCATTAACGTCCCACTGCTGGGCACAGGCCTCCTCACTCGCATGAGAGAGGGTTTTTAGAGCATAGACCCACCACGCTGCTCCACTGCGCATTGGCAGGCATAGTACGCAATTGCACTCTCTATTCCTTCACTCTCATAGTCCGGAGTAACGGGAATCCGACACGACCGGTGAGAGATCAGGCGCAGGACCGACGGCTTAACGTGTTCTCCGAGGCACAGGGATGGATCACACCGCCAACTTCCCAACTTCGGGCAAATATTGAGAAAATCTTAATAGAAAACTTAATTTCGATTTTGAATTGGCCCTCTTGAATCCATATTACATATTGCATGAACGAACCTTTAGTGCAATAAATAGCTTTATCCCAAAGTAGAATACCATTTTTACCAAAGAGGTTTTTTTTTAAATAAGGTCATATTTAAAAAAAAAACCTCTTTTTAAAACTATCTAAGCTGAGATTAGTGAACGGCTTCAAGCATTACCTAATAACATAACTATACTCGTATAGGTATTCAGTAGCAAAGCCTGTTTATACAATAAACTCACAAAGCGATATATTTTATCGCTCGTTAGTTAAACAATGGTTAGCATAAAAGAACGATAGCACTAAGCCATATGTGGATTATCTACTTAAATTCTAGACACTTGGTTTAAATTATAGTGACAAAGCAGCTTGATAGTGGAATAAAACCATACAGGGCCATTAAGTGTTAAAAGTTATACAATTCTGTTTATTTCTTACACAAAATATGCAAATCTGATAGAAAGGGATCGAAAT
The DNA here is from genome assembly GCA_015832385.1 of Elymnias hypermnestra. Classification (NCBI taxonomy): domain Eukaryota; kingdom Metazoa; phylum Arthropoda; class Insecta; order Lepidoptera; family Nymphalidae; genus Elymnias; species Elymnias hypermnestra. Next base: position 2,168,959 of record JACTOM010000021.1, on the reverse strand, counting down.
AACTTAAAACATTGTATATTTGTCTGTCCCTAATGCATTTACATGGGCTTTGTAAATATCTTACGGACAGGTAAACAGTTTTTAGGCTTCTAAAATTATTTTTAATCAATGAAATAGGCTTTAAGGGATTTCTAAAAAATTAACTCTTGAAATTATATAACTTCTGAGCATATTTCCTTTAGAGCAAATAAGCACTAAAAATTTTTACTATTGCTAGTAAAACTGAAAGTATTAATATTGTAATATAATATACAATGACGTCTTTGATACTCACTAAAAATAAAATAACATAATATCTATTTTTAAAGCTTAACAGTAATCCCGAAAAAAGTCATATTTTAACAATGTAAAAACATGCTTAATATACATATTTTTTGTCAAATCGTTAGAAAAGTTAAAAATACTTAAATCACTAAGTTTTTGTGAACACAGTTCAAGAGTATGTATATATATATTATTGAACATTTATAAGGATCTTTAGTTGACACATATTGTTGAAGGCATAACAGTGTACAATGTGTTTATAAGTGTTTATGAATCCTGGTAGATTAAACTCGAAAATTGCATAAGAAATGAAGAACCATCTCTATTTATCGGTTATTTCTATTCTATTAGGTATGTTTCTTTTGTTTATAATTTACTATTTTAAGAGTGAGTGTTTTTTTTTCTAAACTTACTTAAATAATTTGGTAACATAAATTTCACACCCTAATAAGGTTTTGTTTTACTTTTTTCAATGTATTTATTAAGTTTGAGATTATCGACAGTTATTTATTGATTAAACAAAATTTCGTTTACTTTGTTTGAAATATTTTTAAAAGATTCTATTAAATTTATACAAGATTCTTGATAGAAAGCGACAGTTATATAAAATATAATAAATATAAATAATAAAAAATGCTTACTCGCTGATTATTGAAAGATTGCCAGCCGCATTTGAGATATATAGGCCATTGAGAATGTTTATACTTCTTCAAAATTCAAATAACGTAAAAACTAAGTTAAAAATTATATTCTGCCACCATAACGAAATCATACACTTTATAACAAGCTGGTAATCTAAAAATTTACGTATTATTCTTGATAGAAAGTAACAGTAACTACTTTTATACTACCTTAAGTTTTCGCGATCTCAATTATAGACTTGATGGAAGATTCTTTAATTTCATTTTAATATCCGAAGTAATATCTTCAAGACGGAACTCTTATAGTTCGCAATAATTTTAATTCTAGAAGGATTATATATAGCAGAAATAGACGTGTAAACAGTCAACCGACTATTTAGATATTTATATAATTTTGATAATGATGTCACCCCTTTTATAAACATTGATTTTAATTTATTTAATGATAAAGCGATTATATAACCATGACAATAACAAATAATTTATTTAATCGCTGTCTTTAAAAATTTTGGATTTTCAATTGTTTATAAGGACATCGATTAATGAGAAAGTTTGCAATATATAATTTATCAAGATTTATTCAAATTGGTTTAAATACAACCCTAATTTTCGTTTTCATCGAAAAAATTCAGGGTTCCTTAGTTATTTAACAAAACAGAGGAGCTCACTATTCTGTCTTCTTAAAATAATAGTTATGTATAATGCAGTAATTAGAAAATTATCTAGATAATTACGGTATCGATCTTATATTTTAAATACGTCAGTCACCTGAGGCATTAATTTTTTGCACAATATTATAAACTTTTCCGCTTATTTTTGAAATTAATATTTTCCGAGTTATCACAACATTGTTTTTTGTTTATATTATGTTAAAAATATCTATACAGTATAATGGTGTTGTTGTTTGTTCAGTTCAGTGCCCTAGTGCCAATAAAATAAAGAAGAAACTATACATACATTACCTGTCACGAATGGAATGGAAAAAAAGATTAAGTTCGTGACTAAAAAGTCTTAATCATAGGGAAAAAGAGGTCCGACTTAAAATTGTACATTGTTATTAGAAGTAGATGCACCAACATACATTCATACACGAACACACACACACCGACTGCTTTTATTATATATGAATAAATATATATTAAAGGATGTTTCGGATCATTGCATTGTATAGATTCCTGAGGAAGGTACAGACTGAGTTTCTACGCTTTTCTGTCATAAATAATTATGGTAAAAATTTATGCAACATGTTATGCGAGTATTATAATTTATTGGTATAATAAAGATTTATTACTATTATTGTTAATAATATATTCAACTTGTATACATTTTATATAACACTTAAATCTAATCCACAAATACGACTCATCAAGTTAATGCGACTCATCAAATTACTGTCTTATTTGTGTAGTGGTTAGCATATTCAATTACAGACATGAGGTCCTAGGTTCGAGTTCCGTGTCGGACCAATTCGAAATCGAAATTGAGTTTTCTATTAAGATTTTCTCAATATTCGCCCGAAGTTGGGAAGTTGGCCGTGTGACACACCCCGTCCTGGGCCTAATCTCTCTCCGGTCCTGTCAGAGTGAAGGAATAGACAGTGCACTCGTGTACCATGCCTGCCAATCCGCAGTGGAGCAGCATGGTGGGTCTATGCTCTAAGAACCCTCTCTCCTATGAGCGAGGAGGCCTGTGCCCAGCAGTGGGACGTTAATGAGCTGCTACTTACTAAGTTAATGCGACCCTATAACAAACATAACATGTACGATATACGACAATAAATTTAGTTGAAGTTTCCAACGTTAAACTATTGATGTAACAAAATATCTCAGAAATATAACGTAATATTAAACTAAAAAAGTTTGGGCGACTATATAAATGTCTTGCAAGCATATGGCTCTCGATGTATGCATATTTTTATCTTAAGGTTAACTATATTTAAAATACGTTTGACCCCGCTTTATCGTGTAGAATCAATTATAATATAATCTAACAGATTTTACAGTTCCTCTACCGGAATATTTTATTTCTATATAAAAAAAATATAAATTACTAGTGACCCTTCTCACAGGTAGTAAAACAAACAATGTATTGTTTGTCATAGGATGGCAGCTGCTTTACGAGTTTATTAAATTGAAATGTTATATAATGTGTACACTACTTGAAGTATTTTAATTTAATTACATATTTCATATACATAAAGACTAATTAAAATATGTCTCTATATACAATAGTTGATAACCTAACCTAAAAATCGATCGCCAGCCAGGTGAGGGGGTGATGGTATCAAGCGTTCCCATTTTTATTGATTGACTGTAATCTAATCTGATAGTAAGTGATGATACAGTCTAAGATGGAAGCTCGCTTATCTGGTAATAGGCCATTTACACCTTATGATTTCTACACAGCATCATACCGGAAAGCAAAACTATTTTTTTTTGGCGATACGTTTTTGGTGGTAGGGTGGTAACAAGCCACGGCCGGAGCTTCCTACCATTCCAGATTCAGACAAATTACAAAATACAATTTTCTGACTTCACCCTATCGGGGTTGAACCCGAGGCCTCTGCTAGCAAAGCCAGTATTCGCACCGCTGCGCCAGGGAGGCCGTTAAAAGAGATATCATTAAAAGACAGATATATTGTATCGGAGGTTATTTTTCTTATGATTAAAAGAGGAATGTCTCTCATTAATCGTTTTGTTTTATCTCTGAGAGCTTGGGCAGTGTTTCCTATGATAGTTTTCAAGTACACTGAATTTAATTATACCAAAAAAACTTTGACAAATTATATAGATAAACCTTCTCCATTATTCACTCTACTTATTGATGAAATCTTTATAAAGGATAAACGTTTGAACGTTTAACAAATGTTTGGTACAAAACCTGATCATTTGTTTTATATAAAACATAAAATATTTAAATTACAGCAATTTGTTTAGGAATAAAAAATTCAGTTATGTAATATTCCCACAACATTTTGTTCACTTTTGTTTTTATAATAAGGAATTGGCAAAAAACAATTTATTGAATGTTAAAGTTGTAAATACTTATTTATTAATATTTAGCTGTTGTTCATAGACATTACATTTTAGCGTATAGAAAACAGGTTATATATCCATTTTATCTATACCAGAGAGTGACCCATTAACAATAGTATGATTATTTCGAAAATTCAGGAATATTTCATATAAAATAATATTTCACATTGCTGTTTAAAAAGAATAATATCAAAAAATACAAAAAAAAACGGAGATCCGTTTTTAAATTAAATAACACGTTTTAATCGACCAATGACAAAATGACATTTTAGGTTTAGTGTCATTTTTGCCGATTTGAGTATGACTTTTGAAGTGAAACTTTTGAAATGTGGCAAATTTTTTTTAAGATGAAACGCGTGATTTGCCTCACGAAAATGTTCAGCGTTCTTTATTTTAATTTGCCACTCGTCATTTAATAACTTAATATACTATTTTTTACAAAACATAAAATATGTTTTTACATAAATTCTCTTTTCCAAATTTTTAATTCAAACACAAAATGTAATTAATAATTTCTAATATTGACAACAAACACGTGGCATTTTTATTTATTTATTTGACTTTTTTGCACACATAAAAACGCAAAGAAACAAAGCTTACAAAAATAAAAAAAAAACAAACAATAATTGGCAATTAGCGTGCAAAGGTGGTCTTATTGCTATAAGCAATCTCTTCCAAACAATCTTTGGCGACAGGACTTATTTAAAAAGAAGAGTGGGATGGTGCAAATGAAAATATTTCTTAGTACAAAAAAAATACAAAACGAAAAACAAATGGGGATTGTAAAAAAATATATATTTTAGATACAATAAACATACATATACTAAAAGTACATTTTTATTTACAATTCGTCATTAGAGATTTCAATAAATTATTTAAATTAGTTGTCGACACTTTTAATATTTTAATTACAATTAAATTAATTAAATTGGTAGGCAAAATCTGTGGCTAAGAAGTATATTCTTTGATATTAGAACCTTAATAATGTTCAAACTTATAATTAATATTAATTATGATCGAATTTATTTCACTACTATTATTAAATAAAGTTAAAAGTCCGCAGATACAAAATACATTAGTCAGAAGTGAAACTTCTTTGGCAAACTAATATTTGTACAAATCTAAAACATTAGATTTCCGAGACGTAGAGGGGAGGAAAAGGGAAGAATTTTAATTTTCATTAAAATATTAAGTGTCGATAATTAATACAAACAATTTATTGAAATCTAATATGCCACAGGTTTTTTCTCAATTTTAGAAATTATTATTTAAATTTAACAAAATTGATATGAGACTTTACGAAATATTTCTATGCTATATTTTATGAAAAATAGTAGATTAAATTATTAAATGACGAGTGGCCAATTAAAATGCTGCATATCATTTTTAAATGTTAAAATCCAATCTAATTTATATAACCTTCAAACAAATTGGTATAAAAAGCGCTGCACATCTTCGTGACGCGTTTCATCCGTACAAATTTTACCCTCATGCGCCCAAAGAAGTGTCACTTCCAAAAAGTTTAAAACGAAAGATGAATTAAGTACAATAGGTAAAATAGATGTTAAGGATGACCTTTGATGAGTAAAGTAAACAAATAGCTATTATGGTCAATTATTTACTATGATTATATAAACATTAGAATACATAGAATTTTGATGTAATAATGTTATTGTACGTAATTTCAATTGTACGTAATTATTGCATTAAAGAAAATTACTATATAATATTGACGTCACTATTAACTCGCTTTATTTAAATAACCTAAATTTTAAGGCAAATATTTAAACATAAAAATTTATAACAAATAACAATAGTATATAATGATGCATAAAAGACTACACGAATTAATTGTCAAGGCTAATTCAATACTAAGAAATACAACTATTTTCTTATTCTATATTGAAATATATGTTGTCAATAAGGTATTTTCAGTAATGTTATAATTAATAATATATAAAAATATGATAGTGACGTGTTGGCTGTAAATTTTGCAATCCTTTTGCCGAACATAAGGAAGGCAGACTCCACTTAAACGAACGTTACATAGACCAGCGTGACGGCTCAGCAGTATCTACAAAACAGCGTACCATAAGAAGTTTTCAAATATTTAAATAATAAATTTATCCACTAAATTCATGAATAAAATATCTATACAAAAAATATCATTACAATATCTCGAAATCTAACTAATCTAATCTTATCCAACTTAAACAATAAAAACAAAGTTAAGACGAAATGGTTTTCACGTCGTTGTTTCAACGTCTTAATATCGTTATCACTAGGGAACGAATCAACGTATTCAATGCAAATTTTCTGTCTTCATTGATACGTGAAAATCATTTTGTTGCACATTTTATATTTTCGAAACTTTAAACATTTTTTTCATTGTAAAAATTATGATATTTTCAAGAGTCTGAAAGGTTTAAAATGTTTGTTGTTGTAAGTTGGTTGTTAGCTATTCATAGAACATAGCAAAAAGAACCCCTCGTAACTTTAGATTCTAAGTCGTCCAACATCATAATCAATAACACATTTGCAATAATATATCACGATTCAAAAGTACTCAAAAACCCTACTTATATAAAGAATTTTTGAACTTGAAACTGTTTTGTTATTGTTCCAGCCACTGTACATTCTCAGACAACAGAAGAAAATGATTTTCATCATGTAAGATCGAAAGATTTATTTACATCAAATATAAATAATATTATACAGGACATTGTACAGCAACATTGGTCAAATGAGGAAACACCTTGTCTCCAAAAAACACTAGATATATTGGAAAGTGTAAAGAATCGTACGCTATGGGCTACATGGGGTATGTTTATTTTATAATATCACGTTCTATTACCGCAATATATATATTGAATTACATTTTATATTCGTTCGTAATAATAGTTACTTATACAGAAAAAAACGCAAAATACGTACTTTTAATCCAAGAAATGAAAACAAACTTGTAATGCCATATTTTATAATGAAGGTTCAAAAATCATGTGTCGGGTTGAGCATAAGAATTTTCAATAAGATACCGAAATCAGTTTTGGATTTACCTTTGCGTAATTAAAAGAAATATATTAAAAACCTCCTTATCAAAAGGCAAATTACAATACTGAAGATAATTTAAGCGATTAAAATGATTGGGGCATGATTCCAGTTGCACACACAAGCAAAATATTACACATTATAACTTGCAGAGACTGTAATTAAATAAATTACTGCCGAATTTCTTGCCCGTTTCTTCTCGGCGAAATCAACTTTCCTAACTAGTGCTAAATTTGTTACCGACGGTCATACTACTAACGATTCAAAGTGCTCTTTGGTGCTACTTGAATAAACAATATCATAAAAGAAAAGTAAACAGGCGTTATGGTTCAAAAATCATAATTTACATTGCACTCGTGTTGTTTATGCTTACAAAAAGATAATAAATTTCTGTGATGATTAAAAAGCAAAAAAATATCGAAAAAAATTAAATATTTTTATAATACGCCTTTCTGAATAGCCAGATGATTTCTCAAAGAGCCAGACTAGCAGTGCATGCTGGAGTGTTGGTGCCAACACTTATGTATGGTAGTGAAAGTTGGGTATGGCAGAAGAATCACAAAAGTAAAATAAATACGGTAGAGATGAGAGCGTTGAGAAGTATGAGTGGATTGAAATTGAGTGACAATGTAAGAAATAGTGTGATAAAAGAACGTTGTGGTATAAAAGAAGACGTAGTTACTAAAATTGAGAAAGGTATGCTTAGATGGTTTGGGCATGTAGAGAGAATGAATGAAAGGAGACTGGCTAAAAGGATTTATGAGTCAAGGGTGAATGCGAAAGTTGGAAGGGGAAGACCAAGGCGAACATTCCTGGATCAAATCCAAGACATTTTAATAAAGGGCCAAGTCAATAGTACTCTAAGCCGACGAACTTGTATGAAAGGTTTAATGAGAATGAAAGAAGCGAAGGAGATATGCAAGGATCGTGGCAAGTGGAAGGACGTGGTCTATGTGGTGCTATGTATGTATGTATGTTTATTTGTACTGAAAACTTCTATCAGTGTGTCATAACAAAAATAAAGTCATTGTAAAGCAATAACCTTTAAATATAATTATTTTTAGTTTGGGACTCTATGCAGTCTCCAACGGGTGTGTTATTTGGTTCAAGAAATCAATTAGGCAACTTTGATGAATGTATTAATCCACCTTGGGCGAAAACAAATCCCGAACTATTGACACAATACTGTCTAACTGAAATTACACTCGGCGATAAAAAATCGAAATCGAATGAAGATCCCTACACCACTGCTGATAAATATATTCAAGTAAGTATCTTAAGATTTCTCTGTAGCCGCGATTTAAGCATCCCGAAAGTCAAGTGGATAAATGTGTCTACTTAAAGTAATTAATAAAAACTTGTTAAAAGCTTTTACAATCTTATTTTGCGCTGGGAAATACTTTTACGCACAAACCTTGACACAAACGTCAGGAGTGTGGGACTTAGCGAGGGAGGATGCCTCGCTATACCTATTAAAACCCAGTAGAACTCTGTTCATCAGTAAGTGAATCAAAAGTGCAGCAGAAGATCCACAGAGGGAGTACGTGCACAAATATGCGCCGCTCTGTAACCCGGCTCCTTCGGCAATGAGAGGGAGATTCTGCTGCATTCTTGCTCGTGGGCCTCTTTTATCGAGCTTATAGTCTCGCAGAAAAATTTCACTCCCACCCAATATCTCTCTCTAGAAAGCATGATGCCTACAATACTCTCCAGCAAGAAGTTTCCGCACGGGTTTTACTTCAAATTTAGGAAATTTGAAAATTTTGTTTTCTAATTTGTCTGAGTCTGACCTCTCCGAGTTTGTTGCGGTTCTGCGTAGAAACCTTTAAGTTCTAATCACCACTTACTATCGGGGAAACGCTAATCTATCATCATTAAATAAAATCTAACATTACTCAAAATATCAAAATATGAATGCAAAAGTATATCTTTAATACCTATTAAAAAATAAGCAATCAATTAGTTTTTTAATGTCTATCTAATGTCGTCTATAAGGATAGAAAAAGTATTTAAAAAATGTAATATTTCAACCCAATTGCATGAGCCGTCGTCCCAACAAGAATCTTCAAATATGTGGATAAATTACGAAAGTTTCAGTTTAAGATATAAAAACGCCTTTTTTTCTTAATTTCAGTTTCCAAAATTGAACCATAGATCACTTGCTACATAATAGCTGCTTGCTCTAACAGAAAATATATATTTAGTATACAGTTAGAGCTCAGCTGTAGTAAGTTAATAACTTCTGCTAGTGTACCTTCTTTTATTTATTTATTTGAAAAACAATTCATAGTACACTAACAGCTCTCGCCAAATCGCATACAAGTTAGGTTTATTATAATTACATATTATATATAAATGATAGAAATTATTTATTAAAATATACTGAAACATTTTTTATAAATGATGTAATCGTTTGTCCGGACCAATCAATATCCGAGATTTGGACCAATATTAATATAAAAATAATATATTTATTAAGATGCTCTACTACGCGATGAGTAGGTGCTGCGGACCCTCGACGAGTCCGCGGCTGCTCTCCCGAAGCCAGCAGCCGCGGACTGCACATGTACCGTCACGGTGCCACGAGTCCTACACTCGCAAGGGCAATCGGATTGTCCACCTCGCTATTTAAGAGCTTATACTAGTGCACTATAGATAATAATTTACGCCGGAACTCTAGCGTCTCTAAGCCAACCATGGCACCTATAAAAATAGACGGATATAAATATGGGTAATATCCATAGTCTTTTATAAAGATAGCGTGCGAATTTTTTTTGAATTTTTTCTATTAATGTTACGTATTTCATTTCATATGGATCCCAAACGATGGCCCCATATAAGTTTGCTGCGGACAAAACATTTATACAGTAAAATCGCTACTCTGACATCAGAAAACTGTGACGATATCCTAATTATGAATCCTAGACTTATATGAGCAGATTTACATATACTATTGTAGTGATTTTTAAAAACTAATCTTTGGTCTAATATTAATCCTAAACCCCAATTTCATTTACCCGGTTAATTTGTTTCCCATTTATTGTGTAATTATTTACTATAGGTGTTTTGGATCTTGAAAATGTTATAAGTTTACTTTTATCCTCATTGAATGATATTTTTTTAGGTCTGCTACTGTTACTGCATATCTAATTGTATGCATTCAGTGTCCTTAGAATTTTCAACTTTAATGTATATTTATAAATCAACTGCAAATAATAGACACAGGTGTTATTACTACTTTTGGTAAATCATTTATCATGATCAGAAATTGTGTCGGACCAATTGTACTTCCCTGACTAACACCGGACCTGGTGAAATACGTTTTTGACTCGTATTTGCCGATCATAAGGTTCTGAGAGCGATCCTTCAAGTAGCTTGCAAAAAAACACAATAAATTGGAGTCAAATCCCAATCCTGCACATTTTTTAAGAAGTACGTCATTATCAACAAGGTCAAACGCTTTTTTAAAATCGAAATAATGTGCGTCTACTTGCCATCTTTTACCTATTTCATGAATTACTGAATCTACTAAGTTTTACCTACCTTTAACTCGGTGTAATAAAATATCATTGTCAAGTAGTAATATTTTAATTCGTCCGATAACCCTCAGTGCCTGAAGACCAAAGTCTTCGAACAGTGCGTATTGCCAGTGATGACATACGGTTCTGAGACGTGGTCGATGACTATGGGCCTCATGTGGAGCCACTCAGCACGCGATGGAGAGGGCTATGCTCGGAGTTTCTCTACGTGATCGAATCAGAAATGAAGAGATCCGTAGTAGAACCAGAGTCACCGACATAGTCCTGCGAATCGCGAACCTGAAGTGGCAATGGGCGGGGCACATAGTCCGAAGGACCGATGGACGTTGGGGGCCAAAGGTGCTGGAGTGGCGACCCCGCACCGGACGGCGCAGTGTAGGGAGACCCCCCACAAGGTGGACCGACGACATAAAGAGGGTCGCCGGTAGCCGCTGGAGCCAGGCGGCGCAAGATCGGGCCTTGTGGACGTCATTACGTGAGACCTATGTCCAGCAGTGGACGTCCATCGGTTGAAGCGACGACAACGGCGACGAATATTTTAATACTGCGTTTTGTTGTATGACTGGGAAAATGGAAGTCATAAAATAGTGAATTTTACGTTTACCTGTTTTCCCATAAAAATACTATATTCGATAAAAGGGATCATCGACGTATCATATCTTTATCACACTGACATCTTAGTGGTGAATAAATACTCCAAGACTTATTATTTTCAAATGGTTATTTAAGAAATTCTGTTTTTTGTAGTTTAAATTGTTTAATATAATTAAAATGTATTAAAATTTTATTGTTTTTTTAACAGTCGATTTCAAAGAATAAATTGGCCGTAAATGAGCTATCGTGGGGATTGTGTATGCCAGCAGTCTGTACACCAAATTCTGTTAAGAAATTTGCAAAAACACTACTCAGTAATAGTCACTTAGCCTTTGCATCACCTCGTGCAACTATTAATATACATTCCTGCCAGAAAAAAGAGGAAACAAGTGGATATTCATTGGGATCATTCGCAGCTATGTAAGAATATTTTCTATCTGTAACCCAATTTTTTTCTAAAGGAAAAGTTACTCCTTATAAGATCACTTTTCTACCTACTAGCGAAACTCTTGTCAAAATTGATCCAGCCTTTTTAAAACGAATCTTTTTATGTTGCAATATTGTCCGTAATTAAAAGTGGAATTTCACGTAATGCAGATATCCTCACGACGTTTTCCTTCACTGAAACGAGCATTGATGGATTGGAAAGAATAATCAAGCACGTTTGTTACAGTTTATAATGAGAAATTTAACGATTTAATTAAGCAAAAGGCTTAACTGAATCAGTCGAATAACAGTCAGATTATTCTGTATTATATTCCAGAAGGTATCCTGACCACCAAATACAGTTTAAAAATATTTATCGAACTAAATAACTTGGATAACCAGATAATAACCAGTTCATTAAATATCCTTATCGCGAACTATATGCAGAATCTTATATTTTCAGAGCATTCATCGGGTCAATGGCCTTTCTAACTTTGTACATGTCCAATTATTATGAAAATAATCGTTACACAAAAAAGGATCACTACAGTAAGTTTTTTTTTGTTAGACTTATCTCGATATTAACTTAAAACAAGTGATATAAATAATTAAAATTAATTCCAACACAAAGAATCTTTAACCTGAGCTTTCAAGAGATGAGTTCTGTACATTGGATGGCAAAATCAATTTATATACTTGAAAAAACTGTAGTAACATCAAGAGTTATCGACTGTGAATTAAATATAATGTATTTCAACTAGTCTGACTTTGTACAAAAGGTTCTGTCTCTCATATGCTTCTTAATTGTCCCAAACTTTTCCACTCCATTTATGATTTCCTTCCTCCCCATGTCCCTCTTCCTATAAATGTAGAATATTAATTAAATTTTGTATATAGTCGTAACTGTAAATGTCAATTTAAATATATAAAATGTTATATGATTAAATTGTGAAATGTAAGTTTATTATTAGTATTAGCATGTTGTGCTTTTTTCATTTGGTAGTGTAACAATATAATTCAACTATTTATAAACTTGTGATGTTCTAATAAACCGAACAATTTCCTTTGTGTGTTCTCCAACAAACTTGACACTGGCTATATTATCTGTGCTCAATTGGAACACCTGAAAGCCATTCAACAAAGAGGAATAAGAAGAAGACTTATTACAACAATATTGACAAGTTACAACAATCATGTTTACAGGCGTAACACTTGCGAAAGCATTCTCAGTAAAGGATAACGTTGCCGAACTCTTCAAAAACAAAGACGATGAAATACTTTCTTTAAATTCGTTAAGAGCCATGTCGGCGCTAATTATTATTTATCAACATATCATTATTATTTTTTATGAACTTGGATACAAAAATGTCAAGGGTTTCGATAGGGTAATTAACTTTTTATACGTAATTTTTTTAAGATTTTCAAATAACTTTATCTTAAAATGCGTCCATAAAATTTCAAACTTTCAACATTTAATCATAAAATGGCGTTATAATGCATAAAAAATTACAGTTTTCTATCAATTTGTAAAGGTAAATTGTAGTATTGTATATATTAACTATAAAATATCCACAATTCTTTAAATTAGAAGTCTATTAAATATATTACTTTGGATATATATAATATGTTAAATATATAAAGTAAAAAAACATGAGTTATCCAGTTATCCCTGACAGTTATGTATGACATAGCAAAGTAATATTTCTCTTTCTTTTATAGTTTATAGAAAGAAATCAGTTTTACGTATTATTTCACGGAGATGTCGTCGTTGACACCTTTTTCATGATATCTGGAATTTTGTTAATAAAGAGTTTCTTAGCGAGCAATAAACCTGTCAATGTTGTGAACACTCTGGTTAAAAGATATTTCAGGTAATATATTTTTTAAAAATTATAAGCCTTCTATTCAAGAGTACTCCTGCTATTACGTAATTTTACAATAAAATAATATTATTTTTTTCGTATTCTAGTTACAAGTTCATTGTTTTATCGTTAAAACTATGTGGCTAGTCTACTTAATGTTGTATATGGTATGTATCTAGTTTTACCAAGAAAATATAAATGGCCCGAAAAAGTTTCATTTTTTACCTACAAAATAGGAACTTCACAACGTTTTATTACTACATATTATCTCATACATCACAAAAATAAATTATACATCAAGAAAAGGTATTTTCTCTCCAGTTTCGTGCTTTGTTCAAAATCGTAAAAAAAACCTTAGGCCAGAAATTTTCTGTTGATTTGTGCTACCAACGTATTAAACAGTATACGCTTTCTTTTCATAATCTAATCTCTTACACATTTGTAGTATTTTTAGTGTATGTTTCACCAGGATTGATGCGAAAATTGGACCACCTCATTCATAGATAAAGACGATTCCGCTGGGTTTTAGTGGGTATTGCAAAGCCTTCTTGTCGTCGAGTCCCACACTCCTGACCTAGGGGTCGGAGACTATGCATAAAAGCATTTCCCAGTGAGGTATTTCAGTGTCCTAAGGTATAATGGGAAAACTCGCTTCACTAGCACTGGTCCTGGTTTCGATTTCTGACAAGGCATTTAGGATATAGCATTTTTTAATTTGTCTGAGTATGTATTGATGTGAGTCTTCAGCGTAAGGCCAAACACCTATCAGCAAAGACATGCCGTCAGGCAAACATATCTTGTTCCAGTACGATGTCGTGTAGAACCATAAGAGATATATTATATTACCTCTTGTCGAGTTAGCGCGGTTCCATCCTTAATTCTATTGTCACTTAACCTCATGTAAGATTATAGTCAAGCGTAACCTGTCAGCAATAAAAAAAATACTTTACAGGTTGATCTACGTCACCACGATTGTAATGCTATACAATGCTCAAATCATGAAATTCAATGCTACCGGACCATGGGCTCGTGATCTACCAACCGTAGAAATTCAAGCATGCAAAGATAACTGGTGGAAGAACGTCTTAATGATAAGCAACTACTGTGATTTTATGACAACAGTGAGTAAATTAAAAAAAATATCCTGTTATTTATCCTAATGAAAGTGCCGTTGAACTTGTTTTATCAATTTTAGAAAGTTCTTTAAATTAAGCTTAATTTTTATTTGTAAAATAACATATAAAGTGATTAAAAATATGTATTTGAACTTAAGTGGAGGAATAAAAAATGTATTTTAAGCTTGCAGTGGATGACACTTGTTGTTAATATAGCTTTTTAAATAGGAATTAATTATTGCTGTCGATCTGTAAGCTCACGTGAAAGTAAAGGTTTTTCGCTATGAGAGAATAAAGAGTGTATAAAGGTAATGGTTATATAACATTGTTGATATATGAAGTGAAACTTCTTTAAGCGCGTGAGGGTAAAATTTTACGGATGAAGTGCGTGATTAGTGTCATAAACATGTGCAGCGTGTTTTATGCTAATTCATTTGAAGGTATGGTAGCTTTAATATTTACAAATAATATGTGGCATTCTAATTTGTCACTTGTCATTTAACAACATTGGTCTGCAAAAAAAAAAATTTTTTTCTTCTTGTATTCATGCATGAATTCTTCATATTTTGTGCTATCTGACATACAATTAAGTATCATGCGTAGATTTCCAATATAATATTTATTTAATTAACAAACAATATTATTAAAACATTAATTATTATAACGAAATGAATATATATTTTTCAATATAAAATATATATTTTATATTGAAAAATCCTAAATTATAGTCACAAATTGAACAAATTATATCGGTCAGCTATCTCATTATATGGTGAGAATATTTGTTATTTTGTAGTTTGTTTTCCTTTTCATTGTTTCTATTGGAGTTTCTCGGCGAATTGACAGAAATCAGCGTGCATTGCTGCTGACCATTTCCCATTGTAGCGTTTTTCAATCTGCATTATATTCTGATGAAACCTTTTACCACGCTCATCTGATATGGCTCCGAGATTTTCAGGAAAGAAATCTAAATGAGAGTCCAAAAATGATTCTTGAGTGACATATTCCATCTTTATATAAAGTTTTATAAGCAGAAAGAAGCTCTCGAATGATTTGTCGGTAGTTCTCACTTTTTGTATTCCCAAGAAAATAATGACAAACTTCCACAAAAGCCACCCAAGCTCTTTTTTCTGCTTGGCTCAACTTCGAATCGAAAGCTTCATCTTTCAGTAGCTCACGTATCTGCAGACCTACAAAAATTCATAGAAAAAAACCGAGACGTGATGGAAAATATCGGCCAACGGGGATAGATTCAGAATATTTGAATCGTCATATTTTTGTCAAAATTATTTAAAGGAGGTTCTCAATTCAGACCAGTGTAATTTAATATACTATTTTCAAAATTTTCAATTCAAAAACAAAATTTAGTTAATAATGTTTAATATTGACAAAAACACGTGGAATTTTTGTTTACAATTCATTTGAGATTTCAATTAATTATTTGTATTTTTCGACACTTTTAATATATTAATGACAATCTCGGAAATCCTCTATCTAAGTCTCGGATATCTAGTAAAAGTTTATCTAGTGTAAATTTTAGATTTGTATAAATATAAACAAGATTTAAAAATTACTTAAAAGTACTGTGTACACACGCACTTTTTTTATTTCTGACAGATTAGCGCTTGAATGTAATCTCACCTGATTGTAAACGACAACACCGTGTACGATGGAAGCGCGCTAAGCTGGTTAGTTTTACAAACCAATGTACTGGAGAGGAATTATATTGTTTAGCATTATGTCTTTACTGGTTGAGTTTAAACTAGCCACGGCCGAAGCCTTCCACTAGTCATTTTCGAAAGCACACGATTAGCCGACCGGTTACAGACATGAGAGTTGACACCCGAGTCAAGCGAAATCATTACTGAGTTTTCTATTGAAAAATTCTCACTATTTTCCCAAACTTGGTAAGTTGGTAGTGTGCCCCACCCTCGTGCCTCGGAGAGCACGTCACGCCGTCGGTCCTATGCCACATCTCTCTCCGGTCGTGTCGGTTAGACGTCCCATCGGACTATGCGAGTGAAGGAATAGAGAATGCATTTGTATTAGACCATACACTTGTGTACTATGCCTGTCAACCCACAGTGAGGCAGCGTAATGAGTCAATACTCTAAAAACCCTCTCCCTATGAGTGATGAGGCCTGTGCTCGGTTAGACGTTACCTATCTTACTATTACTTTACCTATTTATCTTTTTTAAAATGAGAAATGACGATGATTGTTATATTTTTCAGTGCATGCCAGTAACCTGGTCTATAGCTAGTGATTTTCACTTTACTATAGTCGGTACACTGCTATTTTGGTTGTATCAGAAAAACAAACGACTTGCTGTGAAACTATACTTCATAGGTTTTATCGCCTCTATCATTTTACCTGCTGTAGATTGGTATAGAATTGGAACAAGTATAACAAATTTCGGAGATTTAGGGTAAGTCAATTTTTATACTGTTGTATGGCTTAGGACATTTATTTTTAAGGAAGAATTTCTATAATATTTACTTAAATGGAAATTTTGAAGCCTTTGAGAGAATATTTGTGTAAATACTGTATGTCATTACTAGTATTTACACAAATACTACTACCTCACTACTAACTGCCTCATTGGTCTAGTGGCTAGCATATTCGACTACAGACATGAGGTCCTGGGTTCGAGTCCCAGGTCGGGCCAATTCAAAAATCAATATTGAGTTTTCTATTAAGATTTTCTCAATATATTATGAATGTTTTAAACAAATGTAAAAATTAAAAACGGTAAACAATCTAGTTAGAACAAGCGCAACTAATAATGTATTTACATATTGTTTTCAACGTCTACCTAATGACACATTGTTCCCTCAGTGTAAAATTATTGTAAATTATCTCCCAGACGAGTGTTACGCCTGATGAAAATTATTTTAAGTATATTGCACATGCTAATGTATGTGAATTAGTTTTTATAAGAAGGAAAGATCTTAAATCAGAATATCTTTCTTTTCAACTTTGTCTGTTACTTGGTCCGTTAAAAAGCTTATTCTTGTTTTTTAAATGCTGACAAGTGAGCGCTTTACTATGATCAAACCCGCGTAGATTGCATCATCACTTCGATGATACAATCTACGCTGGAAGCGTGCTAATATGGTAAGAGGTCATTTACCTCTTAAGGTTTCTTTTGCAGCATCGTACCAGAATACAAATCTCTTTGCATCTTACTTATCAAAGTATTTACTGGTAGGGCGGTTACTAGCCACAGTCAAAGTCTAGTCACCAATCCAGACTCAAACAAATTAAATAATGCAATTTCTTGAGTTAAATCCTACAAGGGATCCAATCTGGGATGCCTGCTAGCATAACGAGCTCACACCACTGCGCCATCAAGGCCGTCGTTCAAGAGGGAAAGGAAATTAATGAAAACTATTTATATTTCAGAGAATGGCGTCATGCCCGAAGCACTTTTAATGATTCTCTTTATTTGCATTCGCATTTACGGGGTGGCCCATATTTTGTTGGACTCGCATTCGGCTTTCTTCTTTCTGAGTTGAAACCATCAGCTTATAAGAAACTGCCAAAGGTATTTTTTTTATAACAACGGCCCTATAATGTTTTAACTTTTTGACTTTGAAATGTTTTTGTGATTTATTTTTTGTTCATCTATTTTGATCTTGTGTGGATAAAAGTTGAAATGAATACAATTACCCAAAAACTAGCTGCTCCCCGCGGTGTTACCGACGTAGTTCTTGATTCGGTTGTAATAACGGAAAACCCGTATGTATACGCATGTCAAAACAAAGAGTAAATCGTAAAGGATAACCAACAATGAGTTTCTTTTATATTCGAATCTCGTGTGAACATGAGGAAACAAGTTCTTGGTAAGAGACTACATCTCGAGAGAATAATATACTCCCAATTTCACGTCAATCTGGTGTATATTTTTGGAAATCTTACAGCGACTGTTTGTTCTTGGCTTATATATCCGGATCCGGCGGTAATATGAGAAAACTCTTTCTTAATGAGCGTCTACTTTAAAAAGTAGCCTATGTCTTTTCTCAGGCTCTAGACCACCTGTATACCAAATTTCATTTAAATTGATCTAGTAGTTTTGCCGTGAATAGACAGACAGAGTTACATTTGCATTTATAATATAAGTCTGTATTCATTAATGACTTAAAGGATATTTCAAAGCAACTTTGAAAAAGTAAAAATAAATGAACATAGCACACTGAAGCTCACATAATAGGTTTAAAGGTTTCTTTTTATGTAATAAATTTAAGAAGGTCATGCTAGATGACGCTAGTAATTTCAAACGCATTTTTACTGCGTTCTTAAATAAACTTGCAGAAAATCTGAAACGTCCACACGTAGATAATCCGACTGGTATATCACATTCGCACTATTTACAGGGTTATTGATAAAATACCAACTTAAATAGTTAATCCCGTACACATTTTTGTATATCTGTCCTAAAGTAATAAAAAAACTAAGTGGAATAAAACTTTAATGTTAACAAAAATAAATCTTAGTTTACTTATCACTGCCACGAGATTGATATCTGCATGGGAGAAACCGCGGGGCGTTGCTTGTTAACTAATAAAATCATACATTTCAGACTTTTTCAACACTTGTGTTTATCACCGGAGCGGTATTGGGTATCTTCATATTTACTTACGGAGGACATTTACACCATCGTAAGCATAGTGCACTTGAAGGCGCCTTATATGCTGGTACAAATAGATCTATCTGGGCATTGGCTGTTGGTATTATAGTACTCAGCTGCGAATATGGTACAGTGCGTAAGTATTCAATATTATTTTATTATTATTTGGGAAACAAACAATATTCTTAAGTAAAAATTAGCTGTCGCGTGCACTTTAAGTTGGCATCATCTATTTGTGTTAATAGTTCTCTCGATTTAAAAAAAAATATATTTTTTTAATATTTACTAAAATGAAACCAACCCTATGTTCCATATCTTTAAAAATCCAGCAAGCTGAGATAAAAACTCAGAATCAGACATCCTGGTTCGTTTTGTCATGACTCGGATATCTTTTATGAAGATGGAAAAAAGTTTCGTACAATGTTACCTTTGACAAGTTGCTTGATACATGTAGTTTTATGATGTGAACCTAAGTGGAAAACCTACGTAACAAGTCCAAAAAACCTTTGAGTTATGGACGAATAGAAGACACTCCATAAAAGCTGGATAGTAATGTAACACTGACGTTATCACCCAAATAGGAAAGTAGTCTGAAATAGTAAAAATCCACAATCGGAACAAGATCCTAGGATACCAACTATATTGATTGGGCTAATTACCTAAAGTAGTGTAGTGGGGGAAAAACGGAATTCATGGCTAAATAATATAATGGAATAGACTAGCATAAAATTAGTCCCTGAACTGTTCTTGAACTGTTAAAGCGTAGACCGAAAGAACTATGAAAAAATCACTGCCGGTATTCAATCATAGAGAGGCACACGTACGATAAGAAAGAAACAAATATATTTTTTTTAGTTTTAATTTATTAGTGGAAGTTTCACTGATTTGTTTTTTTTAATTTGACTGAATTCCTTTAAAACTGCTAGACCGATTTAAATGATCTCTTCTGTATACTCAGAAGTACGATGTTTCCACAATTCTATGATTTATAGACATTCAAGAGGAGAATAAACTCATATTTATTTGGTCAGCAACGCATCGGAGGTCTCTTTGGTACTGCAGGTGTAAATGGGCAGCGGTAATCACTTAACATCAGGTGACCCACTATCTCGTTTGCCTGCTAAGGCTATAAAAATGTCAATTCCAAAGGATAAATATTCAATTTTAAAGAATTTCCCCATATTGCCTCAAAACCGGCATACACGTGGTAGATATCGCCCGAAAGACCTTTAGCTTTCTAATAATACTTATAATTTTAGATATGAACGTTAAAAAATATTTAATTATTTCTTAGTGTGATCCTTGTAGAAGTTATACAAAAACTTAAAATTTCAGCGCTATTGACATCATTTCTACGTTGGCCAGGATTCGGTGTCTTGAGCAAGTTAAGCTTCGGTGTATATTTAACACATTGGCCAATAATCATCGCAAAAATCGCTTATAATACGCAATCTGATGTATTTTCTCTAACATACTCGGTAAGTTACTGCTATATTGTTTTTAATGTAGGTCTAAAGTAATAATCATATTGACTTGCCAGAACAATGTTATCGACCAAGTTCCGTTGGAATAAATACTATTATAAACTAAGTTTCATAGTAAAATGTAATTCTTCATGTTATCTGTATGTTAATACATAAAGCAAAAGTTTTTTTTCTTGAAGAAATTTGGGCGGACGGAGAAGTGTGATATTTACCACATTTATACACAAATTTTTTTTTTCAATATTGCATAATAAGTACATTTTATCAATAAAACAACATTATAAACACTACAGAAACACTCATATACGAGTATACTTACGCTTCTGTCAATCGGTGACAGTTATGTCAAACGTCATAAGGTTAAATTAGAATAGACTATATTGTCAGAAGCACTAAGAAGGTTACATTATATAAGTGACCTAGGTGGGTCAGTTTACTGAAAACTTCTGACGTAACTTTTTTTATTTTTTTTCTTCACACGAACTTGTACCAAACTATAATAAACAGAACAACAAAACAATTATCAAAATTGGTCCAGACGTGCACGCGTAATGCCGTGACATAAGGATATAGGAACTAATTTTTGTATAAATAGATTATGGCAACAACTTCTCTGTGTCTTTGATAAACCAGTAGCCGCTGGAGTTGTAACGTTATATCTTTCTGATTATAGTCTTTGACAATAGAATCTTAATAATGTTCAAACTTATAGTTTCAATTAATTGTGGTTTCGACCACTGGACATACATTAGTAGTTAATATTAATATATCTTTAAAAATAGACACAATGTTTATTTTTTAATGTAAAAGATATTTTATAAATTACCTTATTCATTGCCTGGGACTTCTTAAATAAGAATTTTTGGCGCACGCTAGGATTGAGGTGATCGGGCGATATTTTGTTGCCTGCCTCATTGATCTAGTGGATACTACAAAGATGGGTTTGAGTTCCGTGTCGGGGTAACTCAAAAACCGATATTGAGTTTTCTATTAAAATTTTCTCAATTTTTTCACGAAGTTGGGAAGCTAGCGGTGTAGTCCACCACCGTGCCTCGGAGAGCACGTGGAGCCGTCGGTCCTGCGCCTAATCTCTCTCCGGTCGTGTCGGATTCCCGTCACATCTGCCTATGAGAGTGAAGGAATAGAGAGTGCACTTGTGTACTATGCCTGCCAACCCACAGTGGAGCAGCGTGGTCATTGCTCCGAAAACCATAAATGCGGAGGCCTGTGCTGAGCAGTGGGACGTAAACAAGACTTAGTTTTTATATATGTTTTACTTCAGTCGTGCGATCTAAAGCAGGCTTGTTCTATCTTTTATAGTAATACATCTAGTAACATTATTCTTTTTTTGTTTTTACATGCAGTTCATAGATGCTTTGGGAGTGCTAACATTTTGTTTAGGACTTGCCTTCATTCTGTGGATATTGTTTGAGGCACCGATGAGCAACCTTGTTGCCATATTATTACGAAAAAGGTAAGAATATATTTTCACTTGCGTTACTTAACGTGCTCGATACTTCAATTAAATTTATATAATTCCATTTTATCTTCAATTGTAATTATTAAAGGAAAACTTCTATGGCTCAGGAGGGTAAAATTGTTTCGGATGAAACGAGTAATTAGCGAAAATGTACAGCGTTTTTTCATGCTAATTCGTTTGAAGGTTAAGTAGTTTTGATATTTACATTTAACATGTGGCATTTTAATTTTCCACACGTCATTTAATAATTTAATTTACTATTTTTCATAAATTATTTAATAAAACCTCATTACTTAATGTTAAATTCAAAAATAATTCGTCATTCGAGATTTCAGTAAATTCACTTTTAATATTTTAATGACAATTAAATGCATTGTATTCCTAACTTTTCTTCTTTTTTTCCCTCCTTTAGATTTTCGAGACTCAGAGTCTCGAAAATCTAAAGTTTTAGTTTTCTATAAATATTAACGCGACTTAAAAATTAGTTTGCCAAAGAAGTTTCACTTCTGACATGTGTACTTTGTACGCACGCACTTTAATTTTTTTTTATTGATTAAGAACTGAAAGTCAGAGTTACTGTTTGCAATTATAATAATGAAATTCTATGTGCCAGGGTTGCGTCAAAAAGATATTTAGAGTCCGAGACCTTAAAGGACTCTCTGGCACAGTGACGCGAGGAATCGCTTTGCTAGTAGAGATACCGGGTTCCCTCCCCGGTGGGTTGAATATAGGATATTGCATTTTCTAATTTATCTGAGTCTGGTGTCTGGTAGTTACGACCCTAGGGATAAAGACATACCATTCAGCTAGAGATTTGTTCTCCGGTATGATTCTGTGTAAAAACTATAAGAGGTAAATTGCCTCTTATAATAATAATCTGGATTATTTGGTTTCCATCTTACACGGTATCACTACTTACCATCAGGTGTGATCACATTCCGACAACGATAAAAAAGACTAATAATTCTTTATATTTCAGATCAAGTAAAAAGATCTCTAATGAAGTGAATGAAATGAAAGAAATCGAACAATCAGAGGAAATGAAGAAAGAATTATAACTTTCAACACATCAAAATAAAATTTACGATTACATTTGCAGTGGTCTTCATTCTTCATTAAATATACCAAATATGTCATATAAAGAGACTTAATATAAAACAAATAAAAATGACATCAGTTTTATATTAGATGTCATTACTATTGAATGATCGTTGTATTTTATTGCGACAGTAATAAACGAAGTAGTTAAAAATTGTTCCCTCGTAGTGTTAGGATTTCATTAAAATTAGAAAGATTGTTTGTAAATAAAAGTCATTTAAATTATTTTGTTTGTCATTTTCCATTCTTTAATAATTACTGCAGTTAAATTTATCACTTTCCTATGTATATTTTAATTGAAATGATTATTTTATCTACTACAGTTCATTGATAAATTCAATTTAGATCAACTTCAAAACAAATCAGAGTAAATATTTCTTTTAATTAAACGTAAGTAATTTAAGCAAGCTTTGGTTGAAAAATAGTGTATTTTTTTAAAGATTGAAAATTTCAACAAGAAATATTATCTATCTATATATATAAAAGCAAATCTTTTTTTCTTTGTTATCGATAAACTTGAAAACTACTGGACCGATCGGCATGAACCGTGACCATTCGATGCGGAATTAATTGTAGACGGTTTTAGGCTATTCATATTTTGAATTCCATCAACCCTTTACCATTTTTTTTCAAATTTATGTGGACAATCATTTGTTTCTGGTACGCAAACTCGAGCGCACAAAGATCAGCAAAATGTTTAACGTCATTTCAATACTTATAAACGCGTTTCTACACACCCTCCCACGCATTCACCCATGCACTCCCACGCATCCATCCACGCACTCCATGCATCCACCCACGCACTCCAACGCATCCATCCACGCACTCTCACGCATCGACCCACGCACTCCCACGTATCCACCCACGCATTCACCTACACACTATCACGTATCCACCCACGCATACACCCACGCACTCCCACGCATCCACCCACGCACTCCCATGCATCTACCGACGCATTCACAAGGTTGTGACATGAATTATTAGACAGTTGTCTATAGCAACAGTTTAGTTAATTCATTTCTAGGTTATGTAAATATGGATTTTCATTTATGCTACTATCTTTTGTTTAAAAATTATTCATCTTTCATAGGTTATGTTAAGGTGTCATTTGTTTACGCTATCTATGTTTCAAAACAAAAAAGATTCTGTGTGTCATTTAATCAATTGTCTTTTGTTTAGTATTTGTAAAACTGAAAGCTGCCACATTCCAAATCTTTTTGACAGAACGAAGTCTATCGGGTCTGCTAGTAATATATATAAATAATGACAGTGAAAGCTAGTTGAAATTGAATAGGTATGTTAAAACAAAACTCGCGTAGAAATAGTATGAAAATACTTTGTAACAGAATAGCTGGCCAAACTAAGTAATAAGCAGTGAAATTATGCAACCTTTATTAAGTATACTCATAAAACATTACAAAAAAAAACAATTTTATGCTGTAATTAGCAGGTATATAGACAATGCGCCTTCGTCGAGCGATAAATATGTTTGTGTTCTCATTGTAACAAGAACATTCGTAATCTTTACGTGATATTGAAAATTACAATTAATGTGTATGAATACTGTGAAGTTTTAAGTATTTTAGTACAACAAGTTTTATTGTATTGTAGCGAATCAGTGACTTGCCATCTTCTGTGAAATGAAGAACCACATAAGTTTTTTGTTTATTAGACTTTTTTTGGGTTTGTATTTCAATTAATGTAAATATTTTCAAAGATCTCGGACATATACAAATCTTTCGCAAAAATTCATCAGAAAATATTAGACTTATTAACCAAATATAAATTCGCTTAACATGCCAATAAAATGTATTAATTAAGGTTATCTAAATTCAAATAAAGTCAATGGTAATATACAAATCATATATTATTCATATAAACGAATCCGATACAAATTACTGCACCTATCTACTTTAAAATTGATACACCTATTAATAAACTTTAATAATAAACTGAAACATACAAACCAATACATATTTTTAAAAAATTATGTTTACACAACACCATAAGACAGAAGTACAAACTTCGTCAAGGCGGCTAATAGCACGAAAACACATTTTTGAAGTGAAACTTCTTTAGCTCGTGAGGATAAAATGTTTACGGACGAAACGCGTCATTAACGTCACGAAGATTTTTATGTTAATCCGTCTGAAGGTTAGGTAGTTTTAATGTTTACAAATAACATGTGGCATTTTAATTTGCCACTCGTCATTTCATAATTTAATATTTTTCATGAAATATAATATAAACATACTCGTATTTCATAAATTCACATTTCTATATTTTTTAATTCAAAAACAAAATAATAATTTCTATTATAATATATTATATTAAAATATAATATTACTAAAAAAACAAGTGACATTTTTATTTACAATTCGTCATTTGAGATTTCAGTAAATTAATACAATTGGTATTCATTTTCGACGCTTTTAATATTTTAATGACAATTAAATTCCTGACATATCTTCTCTTTTCTCTTCCTCTAAGTCTCGGAAATTTATAGTTTTAGATTATAGTTTATAGTTATAATTATAGTTGTATAATATAAACAAGACTTAAATAAATTAATTATATAATAAAATCAGAAGTTTAGATAAAAGTTTAATAAAAGGAAAAGAATGGATATTGAAGAGATGGAAGGATCATCTTGAAAGTTTGTTGAAAGAAATGAAGCAGTGGTAAATATGGCCTCTGCGGATAGCAATGAATGTCAGATAAGGGATAGCGATATTAGTATGGATGACATTATGAAAGCGATAAAAGGTATGAAATCAGGTAATACTGCTGATTATGACAGAGTGTCAGTCGAGATGCTGAAGGCTGGCCGCGGTGTTGTTGTAGCTCAGCTGTACTGCCTTTTTAATATATGCTGGAAGAAAGGTTAAGTCCCAAGAGATTGGAGCAAGGCCGTAATTGTCCCTTAATATAAAGGAAAAGGGTCACAGCAGGAGTGCAAAAATTACCGCGGTATCAGCCTTCTTAGTGTCGTTGGCAAATTGTATCCAAAGATACTGATTGAAAGGGTGATTAATGAAACCGATGAAAAAATATGGGACGTGCAAGCGGGATTTAGAAGAAGAATGAGATGTACGGATCATGTCTTTTCTTTACGGTGCATAACCGAAAAATGTTTGGCTAAACACCAAAAGTTTATTGCGCTTCCGTTGATTTAGAAAAGGCCTATGATCGAGTGGTGAGGAATGAGCTGTGGTCAACGTTATCTACGTATGGGGTGAGCGGTTGTCTAATCCAAGCAATGAAGTCTCTCTATGAGGGTTCTAGTGCTTGTGTCAGAATAAACGGAGCGTACACGGAGTGGTTTCCTGTCGAAAGAGGTGTTCGACAGGGATATGTTGCGTCACCATAGCTGTTCAACCTATTCCTGGATAAATGTTTGACAGATTAAAAAAAAGTATGTATGGGTTAAGAATGAATGCATTACTCAACAAATGTTTACTCTAAGCTGATGATCGAGTAATTCTTGCGGCATTCGCTAATGAGCTACAGGAGATAATAAATATTATGAATGAAGCTTTGAAAGGGAAAGGAATGAAAGTGAACGTAAGCAAAACGAAAGTAATACTTTTTTACGAGATGAATCTATGATGAATGGCAATATTTTGATAGATGGGGAACAACTGGAAGAGGTGAAAGAATTTGTATACTTGGGATCTAAATTTACAAAAGATGGAACATGTGAAAGTGAGTAAATGCAGGGAATATGGTAAATTGTGCTCTGCACGCCTTTATGAATAGCCAGATGGTGTCTCAAAGGGCAAGACTGGCTGTGCATGCAGGAGTGTTGGTGCCAACACTTACGTATAGTAGTGAATAGTTGGGTATGGCAGAAGAACCACTTAAGTAAAATAAATGCGGTAAAGATGAGAGCGTTGAGAAGCATGAGTGGATTAAAACTGAGTGACAGAGTGAGAAATAGTGTGATAAGAGAACGTTGTGGTATAAAAGAAGACGTAGTGACTAAAATTGAGAAAGGTATGCTTAGATGGTTTGGGCATGTAGAGAGAATGAATGAAAGGAGACTGACAAAAAGGATTTATGAGTCAAGAGTGAATGCGAAAGTTGGAAGGGGAAGACCGAGGCGAACGTTCCTGGACCAAATCCAGGACATTTTAAATAACGGCCAGGTCAAGAGTACTCTAAACCGACGAACTTGTATGAAAGATTTAATGAGATTGAAAGAAGCGAAGGAGATATGCAAGGATCGTGGCAAGTGGAAGGATGTTGTCTCTGCCTACCCCTATGGGAATGAGGCGTGATGCTATGTATGTATGTACTTAAAAATTTGTTTGCGAAAGAAGTCTCACGTCTGACATGGGTATTTTGTACGCACGCACTTTTATTTTCTATATTCAGAAATTAATAATAATACATTTACAATATAAAGGTAAAAGTAAGAAGAAGCCTTTTTTCGTCCCAGTACTCGGCATAGGCATGCTTACTTATATGACAGATGGTTTGTAGCATCAACCAACACGCAGCTTCACTGCGGGTTGGCAAACTAAACAGGTTGCCTTACGATGTTTTCCTTCACCGATGCTCAATGATGGCTAGAAATTGAACTATCAAGCACGTAATTTTGCTTTGATAAACAGAGACTTATAGATGCTTGCCCAGAGTTAGAACCTGTGATTTCTCTGAAAAAAAAATACATGCGTCTCACCAATAGGCCTTCATGTCTTATATTTTTGTTTACAATTTATAGAATTTTAATTGTGCATAAATTTAAATCGTACATTTTCCTTATATGTTTGTGATGATAGTCTAAGATCGACGAGCACTAATCTCTGGTAAGAGACAATCTAAATGACAAACTTTTACCGCCATTATTCCATAACTTTACATATTACAAGAGAAAATGACTGAAAAATTAAACGTAATGATTAATGTTAAAACTTTAAAGAATATAAAACAAGCTTAGCCAAGTGAAACACCCACACACACACACACACACACACACACACACACACACAAAAACGCGCGCACGCGCACACCACGAACATACACACGCTCATACGTACACATTTCATTCAAAGTATTAACAATGTACATTGTCTTTGTTATAATTTTTGGATTTTATGATGATAATTTTGTGATGATGTATCATGTACAGAGTTCCTATAATATACCAGGAAGGGACTGACCCCCAAGACAACAATAAACAATACAATAAAATCTCTATTTGATAAGCAGAAGGGTTAATTATATAAAAGGCACTGCGTGCCTAAAGAAGTTATCACTTGCAGAAATACTTATTTATCATAGAATTCAGAATATTTTACTAGGAAATAAGTTTTGTTTTTTTAAATACTTGATATGATATAATATAATTATAATCTTAATCTGATAAGCGGAAGCGTCAAGGGTATACTCATTAATACCAATTTGTTTTTCTGTTACTGTTATGCTAAAAACCACATTACATTTATAAAATTACATATTTATGTTTTAAGGTGTTACGTTATGCGAAACGACGAGAATAGACATTTATTCTAACAGGACATCAAAGGATTTATTTATATCAAATATAAATAACGTTATACAAAATATCGTAGAACAACATTGGGATAACGACGAGTCATCATGTCAGAAGAAAATACTAAATACTTTAAAAAGTGTAAAAAATCACACTCTATGGGCTACATGGAGTACGTATTTTTTGTATTAATATGAATTTTCTATACATAAATGTCGGTGCTATGGATGAAGAACAACATAGTCCAAACTTTTCATTAAGGAGACTCACACTCTTGTAATATAGCTTTTTGGAATTATGTTCTTATTCGTCCAAAGCAGCGATATGTATTTAATGTTATAAACTTCATTTTTTTTTTAAAGAAAACTAATGATACAGTCTGAAGGAGGGAAATAAATACTTGTTTTCCTCTTAACTACTGTGTCATGTCGGAAAAAATGTAAAATAGCAAATGTATTTTAAATAAGGTCATGCAGTCTATGAACGTCCCACTACTGGGCGCAGATCTCCTGACTCATAGGAAAGAGGGTTTTGTAGAGCATAGACGCTGCTCTATTGCAGGTTTGGAGGCAAAATATGTCTCAGTAACAATTTTCCAAAAAAAAAAGGACATAAACAGCAACCATCATAATCTAGACTAAAACCTATTATAAGAATTCTATAAATTTGACCTGTGGGGAATATAAACCCGAGTTTTTGAAGGCCCAGTTGACGCAGTACACTGCAAATATTCGCTTCGCTGGTGAATATCCTGGGTCCGATACTTGAAAGGGCAAATTTAAGGAAATCGCAGTGTCTAGTTTGTCTGATTTTTGACTACGGCCATGACTCATTAACGTCCTACCACCAAGGACGTGCACCAAACTAAAAAAAATTACGTTCCGGTACGACGCTTGTAGAAACCATCCTCCTCCTGTGGTCATCGCTCATTGTTGAGCATTGTGATGTTCCCGACGAAGCAGGATGTGCCATCTTCGCCGTTCAGTAGCGATGTGGATGGCCTGACTAGCTTTGATATCCAGCTATTCTGCCACCTGATCGAACAATGGCTTCGAACTTCGGCCTTTAAGTCTTTTGCCTTCCATCGAACTGTAGTATGCGCTTTAGATATATCGCGGAAAGCCCTTTGAGTTACCTTTACTTCTTTTAAGATGGAAAAATTCGTCTGTTTGCAGTCCAGGAGAAAGAAATTATTACCCTTTACCAAATGACCACTCATTCAACTTCGACTTACCGTTTGGTAAGATTACAATCACCTGTTAGTCATATAAAAATTCTCTACATATTTTCGCCAGTGAAAATTCAAGGCTATTAGGACATTAATATGAGATTCTGTTATGTATGTAATGGCGCGTTAATGCGTTATGACTATAAAATATTGTCATAATGCAATAAAGAGGTATAAAATAAAAATTTAAGTTACGTCCTACACCACTAAGCACGAACTCCTTCAACTTAATAAACAGAAAACCACCTTTAAATGTTATACATGCGGTTTCAATGGACTACGCTGTACTACTTCGCAATAGAAATTATATTAGGAATATTAAAAAACTGTGTTAGCATCAAATGTCATTCAGAACAAGCTTAACTCCGACCAAAAAGGCTGGAGCGTGGCACTCACTGAAAAGACAGAATACCCACTAAAACCCAGCGGTCCCACGTCATTATAATCCTAAAGTGGGACACCAATGGCTTGCTTGCACAATCCAATATGGTATCCCAGATTAAGCCGAATCAAGATTCAAGGTTGTGGGACAAGGCGCGCAAATCCGCGCCTTCTGCCGCCCAAACTTCGGATAACAGAGACATCAGGAGCAACCTCCCGCTCCCTCTCAAGTGCCTACTTTTACGCGACAATGGTCTCGCAAAAACAAGCTACGGCCTTCTACCCTGCTTCACTGGCGACGATTGCACGTGCAATGCTAGTCATTGAGAAGTCTTCGCCATATACCCACGCCGACCATTGCGTGGTGTACCACCCAATGGTTGGCGTGGACCGGTGTACCACAGGGGCACCACACTCATGGCACATGGATGATTCTTCCCGGCTCGCGATATGATGAAGGTCCTTCCCGAAACAGCCATATCTGTTGAGCACCTGCACCAGTCTATAGGAGAGCGTTCCATGGGTCCTGCAAGGCACTGTTGTAGCAGAGGGTGGAACGCCTCCACCGTCGCCACATCTGCTATGGGCGACTCGAGATTCATCCTCCATTTTATATTCAGAATCCTGTCAGCTAGAACTCTGATCCTACGGGCCTCGTCATTAACAGGGGGTGATCCGCTAATCCTCTCGTCTTGCCTACATTGATACGTAGCGGCGAGGATTTCCACCCAGACTTCTTCACCCGCCAGGAGTGCCCTCCAGGACACCGTACGGTACACATTAATCGTCCTCACCGCTATTCTTTCTGCGCCCTTCGCAAGAGAGCTTTATTACGAGTGGCCAGAGCGTTTACTCATACGGGTGCACCGTACAGGGCCATACTGGCAACTACTACGGTATATAAATTCCTACAGGGCGACCCTGGATCTCCTGGTTGGTATTCATAGCGAACATACACAATAAAGTCTTATTATAAGACATTTAACGACTGATTTATGTATTTCAGTGTGGGATTCTATGCAGTTTCCGACTGGTGTACTGTATGGTTCAAGAAACCAATTTGGCAACTTCGATGAATGTCTCCGTCCACCTTGGGCAGACACACACCCGGAACTACGGACACAATATTGTCTCGCCCATATCATACTTACAGATAAGAAAACCAAATTGATTGAAGATCCCTATACAAATACCAACTCGTATGTTTCGGTAAGTTTTCCATTTGTGAATAAGTAAATCTTTTTTGTAAGGTTTTATCTTACCATTTATTTAATTTACTCTCCTTTTAAACGTTTCATGGACTTCCATAAATAATTAAAAACTAAAATTAGCCAAATCAGTCCAACCGAACTTGAATTCTAGCGAGACTAACAAACAACAATTGATTTGTGTATAAAAACAAAAAGAAATTGAAGCAGTGACATTGTTTGATTCACACCGCAGATTTGATGACATTCTATACGGCATTTAGTTTTATTAGAAAAAATGTTTATTAGAAACAAAATGAAGTATGCTGCAAGACATGTGACCATAACAACTGCTTTAGTCAAAGACTGAGTCGCAGTTAATAATATGCTAAAACATTTCCTAATTATATTTTGTTTATGCAGTCAAGAACTAAATGGAAAATGGCTGTGAACGAGCTAACATGGGGCCTCTGTTTGCCAGCATCCTGTAAAGAGAAATCTGTGAAGAAACTTGCTAACACATTGCTGAGTGATAGTCACCTAGGATTCGCACTACCCCGAGCTGAAATTAACATCCATTCATGTCAAAGCATTAATGAAAATATGGATTCGACATACGGATACTACACAGCTTTGTAAGTACCTCTTATATATAGTCTATCCTATATTATAAATTCTGTAGTAAAATATACATGAGATTAACGTAATGAATAGAAGCTACCATTTTTTGTAAAAATAAAATTGAAATATGTAAAATTGAAATTAGTTTTCTTTCCAAATATATGAAATCGTACGAAAAACTTTCGCCAAAAACACTGTAAAAAATTCCTTTTCTCTCATTTGCAGAATGTTTTTTGGATCAATGGCATTGTTAACGGTGTATTTATCAAATTATTATGAACATCACCGTCGTACTGAAAAGGAAAGCAATGGTAAGTACATATTTATTTTCTTAGCCACTCCTTATTAGATAACCTCGCTGGTATAATTGTGCAAATACTCGCTTTGATAGAAGAGGTCTTAGGTTTTTTTGCAGCAGGAAAATTTAGCAACCTACATATTAATTTTTTTCTGAGTTTGAGCTAGTGGGAAACTCCGGTCTTGGCTAGTTACTAACACGACATACCGCCAAGTAAACAAATTGCCTTCTAATCTTCTGATTCTGACGCTATGTATAAAATCATAAGAGTTAAATTGCAATGAGAGTACAGTCAATCGTTAACCTGATTCGAAATAAAAAGTACTCTATCATAACATGAATCTTTCTAATTTAATAGTGTAGCCAAACATATACATTATTTACCTACATATGATATTACTGCACTTGTGAATTCACTCTCAATGCAACAAAATATATAAATGTGTGACATTGAAAACTACGAAGTGATGACATTTAGCCAAAATCAAGGAAGTTTGTATAAACTGGCAACTTCACTGGTGCAATGGTGTGAGTACTCGCTTTGCTAGCAAATATATACGTTTCAAATTTTTTTGAGTCCTCACTAATGGGAGCAAAGTTGTTGCACCAAGTAAACGATTTCCTTTCCAAGAGAAAAGTGAAGTTAAATTGGACAGTTAAATTAATAAAATATATCCCTAAAAGGAGTGTGGGAAGATAAAAGGGATTATATGTAAATCTTATTTTCCATCCTTGCGATAGGGTATCAAAGCAGGAAATGGAGATACCTATTTAAATTAGTCTGCGGTATATCAATCATATAGTTCATTAAACTATTATTGTTTTATGTAAGTTTGAAAAATCTGATTTAAATACAAGTATAAAGGCCTAGGCACAGATTCTGGAAGATCACAATACAATGCTCGATGACCTCAGCAGAGCTTCTCAACAGCTGGGCCTGAAAATGAACATGGATAAGACGAAAGTTATGTCCAATATTCATGTTCCGCTCTCGACACTCGAATCGTAGACGAATATACTCGTATATTCCTGAGACTCATAGTCCAGCTAGGTGGGTCCAATTTCCAGAAGTAGGTCAACCGCCGAATCCAACTCGGTTGGGAAGCGTTCGGGAAACTACGAAACATCTTTCTGTCCGATATCTCTCAGTCGCACCCTGAAGATGGAGTAAGTCGAACAGTGCGTATTGCCAGTGACCTACGGCTCCGAAACGTGGTCGCTGACTATGGGCCTCATGCGAAAGCTCAGAGTCACTCAACTTGAGATGGAGAGGTCTTTTTTTTTCACGCTGGCAAAATGCCTTTACGCTCCCCGTTGGAAAGTTTCTCTACGTTTCTCTACGTGAACAAATCAGAAATGAGGAAATCCATAGCAGAACCAAAGTCACCGATATAGTCCTACCAAATCGCGAACCTGAAGTGGCAATTGGCGGGGCACATAGTATGATAAATCGGTGGACGTTGGGGCCCGAAGGTGCTGGAGTGGCGACCCCGCGCCAGGCGGCGTAGTGTAGGGAGACCCCCCTTAAGGTGGACTGACGATGTAAAGAGGGTCGCCGGTAGCCGCTGGAGCCAGGCGGAGTAAGATCGGCCCTTGTGGACCTCATTACGTGAGACCTATGTCCACCAATGGACGTCCATCGGTTGAAGCGACGACGATAAAGGCCAACGATAGGAAGAAAATCTCGTTAGTCGAAAGTCTCGTTAATATTTAAACAAATCTAAATCTTTAGATTTCCGAGACTTAGATCCCTAAGTTACGAAAACATCCAAGCTGAGAGCCAGGCGTAACGTTAGAAACTAATATTATTTTCCAGCGGCTGTTATTGTTTACTTCATCTCCCCTAACAATTTATAATTTGAATAGTCCCTTTGCTTCATACGTTCTTATCTCGGTTTATTAATAGCTTGTACCTTCATTTTTTTTGCTTATTATTTTTGTTTTGTACCTTGATTTTTATAACATTAATATATACCCGACATCGTGTTGACACTTGTCAGCGGTAGCTGTCAATTCAACATTGACATTGACAAAACAATACTGCGAACGTTTTGATAATGCAGTAGTGTGTAATTTCAATAAGTTAATGTAAGAAGCATTTTTTGTTTATTTAATTTATTTTTTTTTTTTTTTTATTAAATTGAGATTGAGAATGTCTGACGGTACAGTCAATTATAGTGTTTAAAATGAATTCTCTAGATTATAAAATGTTTTGGTTTTTTTTTTCTTTTGGTTTATTGTTTTTATTTGTTTGTGCAGTTAATGTCTGTATTTCTTTTTTTACATATTGTGTTGTTATTCTTGACAGCTGGCGGGTAGGGATACCAGTCTTTACCAAACTTTATTATATTCTATTTTATACATATACATCTTACATTTATTTAGTTATTTACTTCGTATATATATTACGTTTTATATATATTATATTTTATAAAATAGTTATTTTATCTATAATGGAGCCTAATTTAGCTAGCCCCAATGTTTTGTCCATGTCTTTGAGCGATAATTCTGATAATTCTAGTGATAACAGTTTACACAGTACAATATTCGTCCCACTTAATGTTAATCTCAATTCAATCTTCTCACAGTCGCTGAAAAATTTCAATGTCATACATATTAACGCCCAAAGCATTCCGGCTCACTACACTGACATGCTTGCGTCATTTGAATCTCGTCATATTCATGCCATAATGGTATCTGAATCGTGGTTAAAGCAATGTCTACCATCAACTTCGTACTCGCTGCCTGGCTTCAGTCTCATTCGGAATGATCGCCTCGGCAGAACGGGTGGAGGAGTTGCTATTTACCTTAAATCATATATACCGTACACCATTATAAATTCATCTACTCAACCCCCACCTGCAGATGGAACTGAACATCTTTTAATTGAAGTCACCCTATCTTACACAAAAATCCTCCTCGGCGTTTTCTATAGTCCCTCCCTCCAAATTGATTACTTTTCCTCTCTCGAGTGTCTGTTAGAAAACTACCTTCCATCTTACCAACACACGATTTTAATGGGTGACTTCAATACCTGTCTCCTTAAAAGTGACTCCCGGTGTAGAAGGCTACTGTCGGTGACAGAGGCCTTGAATCTCAACGTTTTACCACTAACGGCTACTCATAAAGTGCCAAACTGCACCCCTTCTTTGCTCGACCTTATTATGGTTTCTTCACCGGACTTTGTTTCTCAGCACGGTCAATGCCCGGCTGCTGCTTTTTCCCATCATGACTTGATCTTTGTCTCTTATAGAATACGCCCTCCTAAAGCAAAGCCGAGAATTCTTCTGCAACGTAATTTTGGTGGAATGGATGAGAACCGTTTACGCGAAGATGCTGCAAAGTTAGATTGGTCTCCTGTTATATTAGAAACTTCGGTTGATAGGAAAGTAGAATTATTTAACTCAATGATAAATCAGCTCTTCGATTACCATGCTCCTATCAAACCAATTAAAGTTAAGCACTTGCCTGCACCTTGGTTGGATGATCGTTTAAAACACTTGATTCTTAAAAAAAACGAAGCTAAATATAGATTAAAAAGTAGAGAATCCGACGACAACCGAAGGCGTTATGTTAAAGCACGGAATCGTTGCAATACAGCTTGTAGAGACGCGCAACGACGCCATATTCATAAATCTGTCGAAAACGGCGACTCAGCTAAAGTCTGGAAATTTCTTGAATCTATAGGAGTTGGTAATAAATCTCGTAACTCCTTTTCTAATCATTATGACACCGAGATCCTAAATAAACATTTTGCAACATCTGACTCAATAGATGCGGCCGCCAAGGCGCGCACTTTAAGTACTCTTTCATTAAAGCCAACTCCAGATTTTCCTCCGTTTATTTTCCGACCAGTTGCTGAATGTGACGTGAAAAGGAATATTCTAGCTGTCTCATCTAATGCCATTGGTACCGACTGCATTAGCCGTAAGATGATTCTTCCCATCCTGGACCTTATTATTCCAGTCTTGACCAATATCCTCAATCAATCCTTATCCTGTGGCGAATTCCCCGTAGCTTGGAAGGATGCACAAATCACTCCCATTCCTAAATGTTCTAACACATCCTCCTTGTCTGACTTCCGTCCAATTTCTATTTTACCATTCTTGTCCAAGGTCCTTGAAAAATGTGTCCATTACCAATTATGCCTTTTCCTAAATAAAAATAACCTTCTCAATCCGCTGCAATCTGGCTTCCGACCTGGTCATAGTACGGTTACTGCCCTAGTCAAAGTATCGGATGACATTAGAATGGGAATGGATAACAAACGGCTTACAGTATTAACCATGCTTGATTTTAGCAGTGCTTTTAATTCAGTTGACCATGACATACTGTTAGGTCTATTGCATTCCTTTAACGTATCTCCATCAGCACTGGGCTGGTTTCGAAATTACCTGAGGGGCCGTCGGCAACGTATCCGTGTAGATGAAACTTTTTCATCATGGTGCGATGTCCGAACTGGAGTACCTCAGGGTGGCGTGTTGTCACCATTACTATTTGCAGTTTTCATCAACTCTATTACTCATAATTTATCTTCTCTCTACCATCTGTATGCAGACGATCTCCAGATATATAGCCAGTCCACTCTTGATAATTTGACCTCGGCTATATCAGTCATCAATTCTGATTTGGATCGCATTCGGCTCTGGAGTAAATCCTACGGAATTAAGATCAATCCGAGTAAATCTCAGTCAATAATTTTTGGTAGTCGAGGTTTTGTTTCAAGAGTTGACTGGAGTACCCTTCCGCACACGAAATATGATGGAGTCGAAATACCCTACAGCTGGACGGTTAAGAATCTTGGCGTTCATCTGGACTCCTCTTTCACTTGGTCTCATCATATCAAGGAAATTAGCAAAAAGTTTTTTGGTGCCATGAAGTCCCTACGCCGCCTGCAAGGATTCTTGCCCATTCCCACCAAAATTATGCTAGCACAGTCACTACTTCTCAGTATTCTCGACTACGCTGACGCAAGCTTCCCAGATCTCACCGAGGAGCAGTTGAATAAACTTGAGCGACTTCAAAACACCGCCATTCGGTTTATATTTGGCTTGCGCAAATATGACCATATATCAGAATTTCGTTCAAAGCTCAAGTGGCTTCCAATCAGACTTCGCCGGAACTTGCACATTCTCACTCTTCTGTACTGTGTATTGTTCAACCCAAAAACTCCGCGTTATCTCAAAGATAAATTCGAGTTCACGCTTAATGCACGCCGTGCTGAAGAATTGGTGCTACAGTCAAAATACTGTAAAACAAAATTTTTCCATAAATCCTTTACGATTTGTGCAATTAACCTCTGGAACGCGCTTCCTGTCAAAATTCGCCAGTGCCAAAGTATCTCCACATTCAAGAAACGTGTAGTGGAGCACTATCTCTCCTTATCGCAATAATATACAGGCATGGATAAAAATGTATTATATATCTTTATATGTATCTATTCTTTATATGTATTTATTTCTTGTATATATGTATTCGTATTAGTATGTATGTATAAGTATTTATATGTATGTATTTATTTCAAGTAATATATGTTTCCCTTTTAACCTATAAACACCGCCTACCTTCTCTCTCTCCTTTCTTTGACGGTTTCCCTATACGTGGGGTTGTCTGGAAGAGATCGCTAAATAGCGATAAGACCGCCCATTGTACACTAGAATTATTTTAAGTTAAGTCATTATGTTTTTTTTTGTGGTGTTCAATAAAGTATACTATCTATCTATCTATCTATCTATCCCTCTAAGAAATGGAAGGGGAAGAAGAAAGATATGTTAGGAATTTAATGTATTTAATTGTCAATAAAATATTGAAAGTGTCGAATAGATAATTTATTGAAATCTCAAATGACGAATTGAATAAACAATGCCACGTGTTTTTTGTTAATATCAGAAATTATTCATTAAATTTTGTTTTTGAGTTTAAAATTTAGAACAAAAGAATTTATGAAATATTTTTATTTTATTTTATGAAAAATAGTATATTAAAATTTTACATGGCGAGTGGCAAATCAAAATGCCACATGTTATTTGTAAATATTAATACTACCTTACCCTCAAACGAAATAGCATAAACAACGTTGCACATCTTCGTAAAGCTAATCACGCATTTCATCCGTAAAAAAATTACCCTCATGGGCCTAAAGAAGTTTCACTTCCAAAATAGTGAATATTTCGCCCTTGACTGTGAACACACTTGATGGAAAGTGATGATACAGTCTAAATACCCTGTACTGCTAAGAGGCAACTTACCTCTTATGGTTTCTACACAGCATCACGCAATACTAATAACTTGCTTGGTGGTACTTCTTTGCTGGTAGTAACTAGCCACGGCCGATGTCTCCCCACTCAACATTTCGACAAATTGTTAAATGTAATTAACAAAATTCAGTCTACCGGAGATATCTGCTAGCTGAGCGAGTTCTCGCACCAACAGCTTTAACGTAGTTTTTATTCCTGTGAAATGGTCTTGCACAGATATTTTTTATATGTGTATATATTTCAGCTATGAAAAGACTTGCAAAAGCCTTTTCGATAAATAATAATGTTGCTGCTCTCTTCAAACTGAAAGAAGATGAAATACTTACTTTAAATTCTTTAAAATTCTTGACGTCGTTTTGTGTCATATTTTCACACTTGATTATCATATTCTATGAAATTGGATACAGAAATACTAAAGGCCTTAACAACGTAAGTTACTTTTATTTTACTAACTACATATATACGCCTCAGTCCCATCGAGGTAGGCAGAGATCACTTCCATCCACTTGCTACGATCCTTGCATTTCTCCTTCGCTTCTTTCATTCTCATTAAACCTTTCATACAAGTTCCTCGGTTTAGAGTAATCTTGACCTGGCCCTTATTTCAAATGTCCTGGATTTGGTCCAGGAACATTCACGTTGGTCTTCCCCTTCCAACATTCCCATTCATTCTTGACTCATAAATCCTCTTTGTCAGTCTCCTTTCATTCATTCTCTCTACGTGCCCAAACCATCTAAGCATACCTTTCTCAATTTTAGTAACTAATTCAGTAATATTATTCGGTATTTTTAAATTTGTTTGGAATAAATTTAAACTACATGTAATATGGCATGTACCTATTGTTGTCAAATAACTGTTGTACTTACACAAAACCCAAGATTCTGATTTCAGGTTTTTCAATCGTCAAATCTAGTCATTTTATCATATTGTTTATGATTTACGGCGATGAAAAATCTAATTTTACGAGGGTTACTTCGCGGCCTCATCTAAAAAGAACCCAAAACAGAATACTTTACTTATTGCCTATAAATTAACAAAGCAAACGGATATTTACCCGTGTGTTAAAAAAAAATAATTAAAAAAAAACAATTAACTATACTCGCAAACATTGCCAATTATATTTACTTGTATAGATATTATATGTACGAGTACGTATGCTATTTTAAACCAATATTTTTGGGCTATTAATTGTTCAGCAGTTCAATATGAAATAAAAATCTAATTTTTGTAGTGTTTTGTTTTGTTTCGTTGTAGTTTTAAATTAATAGGAAACTATTAGATTTCAAGCCCTTGGAAAAAATTAACTATTGGAATGAACCCACGTGAATAACGCTTAAAGGCTGTTACTATGTCATAGAATAACTCTGAGCGCTATGCCGTCATTTCTGAGCGGTACAGAGTACGGGAGTAAATCATATTTTTTATCCTAATATTGTTTACTCCCGTACTCTGTACCGCTCAGAAATGACGGCATAGCGATCAGAGTTATTTAATGATATAGTAAGTAGCAGCCCATTAAGGTCCAACTACTGGGCACAGGCCCTTTCAGTCATATGAGAGAGGGTTTTTAGAGCATAGACCCACCACACTGCTCCGCTGTGGATTGGCAGGCATAGTACACAAGTGTACTCTCTATTCCTTCACTCTCATAGTCCGACGCGACGGCAATTCGATACAACCGGAAAAAGACAGGTGCAGGACCAACGGCTTAACGTGCTCTCCGAGGCACGGGCATGGACCACGCCGCCAATTTTTCCCAACTTCGGGCAAATATTGAGAAAATCTTAACAGAAAACTCAATATCGATTTCGAATTGGCCCGACCCGGGACTCGAACTCAGGACCCATGTTTGTAGTCGAACATGCTAACCACTAGACCAATGAGGCACGCAAGACTGTGGTAACAGCCTTCTAAGCGTTATTCACGTTGACTCATTTCACAGGTTAATTTTTTCCATGGGCATGTAGTCTATTAGTAATACTTGAATTTTCAACTTATTTTCTTACAAATACCCTGTATCAAAAGGAACGTGTATTAATATAAACATTTTTGTCAACTTTATACGTATCATCATCATATAAAGTAGCAGCCCATTAACGTCCCACTGCTGGGTACAGGACTCCTCATTCATATGAGAGAGTGCACTCTCTATTCCTTCACTCTCATAGTCCGATGTACTGGTAATCCGAGTCAACCGGAGAGGGATCGGGCGCAGGGCCGACGGCTTCACGGGGTCTCCGAAGCAGGGGGGTGGATCGCACGGCCAACTTCCCAACTTCGGGCCAATATTGAGAAAATCTTAATAGAAAACTAAATATTGATTTTTGGATTGACTCGGCCCGGGATTCGAACCCAGGACCTCATGTATGTGGTCGAACATGCCAACCACTAGACCATTGAGGCAGTCATGAGGAATCATCATCATATAACACCCTCTAAACTTACTCTTAATATGTTTTATTTAAAATAAAATAGAAATTGATCCTCATGCTTTGAAATTAAAAATCGTCTGCTGCCTTATTTAAACAACGTATCATACAATATATGTTAATTAATAACTCAAATACGCAATTCATTTTTAATTAAAACATAAAATTATACATAATCATTGTCTGGCATTGAATTTTTTTAATTCGGGTAATTATAATTTTTACTCCAAATAATTGATTCTCTTCGTTGTATTTTTTTAGTTCGTCGAAAATTTCAAACTCTATTTATTTTTACATGGAGATATTATCATAGATACATACTTCTTGATATCCGGAATTTTGTTGATGAAGAAATTTTTGGCAAGTGATAAACCTGTCAACATTTTTAATACTGTTACCAAAAGATATTTTAGGTAAGATATTATCAAATAAATACAATAATAAGGGTATAACTTGAACAATAACACCCACTTTATAACTACATATTCTACACACACCGGCATATTTAGCGGTACAAAAAAAAGCCCATAATTTAAAAAAATATGGTTTTATTATAAAACCAACTTACTACACTTCTTTTGTTATTTAAAGTTTCATTTGTTTTTATTATAATGAGATCACATTAAGAACTTACTTTGCGAGTAAAGGCTATTTGTGAAAAATGGTACATTTTGAACTTTTTATTATGACGATGCACAGTTCACCCACGTTGGCAGGAGCTGGAATTCTGGACTCAACTTTTCTATTCAGCAAGTCCCAAACATGCACTACTGGGTTCATATCCGGTGATCTCGTCGGCCAGTCGATAACAGTGATATTCATATCATTAAGATGTGCTTAAGTTACCTGAGCGGTATGCGGCCGAGCGTTATCCTGCATAAAAACAAAATCATCACAGATATATGGGGCAAACGGTACGACATTTTCTTCTAAAACTTCTCTGATATAGCGGTCTGCAGTCAGACTCCCTCTGTCAAATACTACCAAGTCTGTGCCAGCTCCCAAATAAATGCCCGCCCAAACAATTATTGATCCACCACCGTATGCAACTGTAGTTTCAATTTTGTCTGAATGTCTCGATCTCCTTTGCGTCTGTATATTCTTTGCCTGCCGTCAATTTGATTTAAAAGAATTCTGCACTCATCGCTAAACAATACCTTACTCCATTTCTCCGCGTTCCAAAGTCGATGTTCCTGAGCAAAATTAAACATGTTTCCACGATGATTTACCTCGAGCCTTGAAGGCTTGGCGGGTACAAATGAATCCAAATCAGCTTCTTCGAACTTTCTTCGCACCGCACGCTCACTTACGGTTACACCCCGCACTGTTTCTAACTCATGTCGGGCTTAGACGGCCTTGACGGGGGTTGCTACGTACACGAAGCGGAATGAAACAATCATCCCTGGTCGAAGTGCGTCTTTTTCTGCCTTGTCCTGCTCTTCTCACACAAGTACCGGACTCCCTGAACCGCTGGATATCACTCCGTAAGTTTGACCATTTCTTCGTATCTCGAGTGCCCTGGCAATCTCCGTTGGGGCTAAGTCAGGCCTAATTCAGTCCGCAACTCCAAAAAGATACGCAATTAAAAAAAAACGAACAAAGAAACGGTATTTCAATGAAATTTTGAATCAAACTCAGAATGAAAAAATACTCGAAGTTCGCTCCAGATAAGGTGTATTTGAATAAAATTAAAACAATTGCAAAAAATGTGATGTTCAGTTGTTTTCTTAATTTGAAATAATTTCTTTTTCAATTAAATGACGTATAAACCTGCCAGCAACCTTATATGATACTGATATCAAACCTTTTTTTATGTTGCACTAAATATGCCAGTACGTTTACAATATTTAAGTACGGTTGAACCGATTTTAATGATCACAGGTTTGTTGAATTTATCCCCAATAACAATGAAACATCAGAGAAATACACGAAATTAAATTTATCAAAAGATATTAATATACATTATAAATATACACGAATCGTGGCATAAACAAAAAAAAATGGTGTATATTTATAACAACAACAACTATCAACTCGATGGTTTCGATCTTAAGAACGATCTGCATAATAATAGGAGAGACCGGGTTGCTAAATCTTCCACTACTCAAATGTCATTGGGACCTATTGAATAGTAAAGTGAAAGAAAGTTCATCTAAAGTTTTCCAAATTAGTGGACTGCAGAGTGGTTTGGAGTTTTCAACAATGTAAATAAA
Source organism: Elymnias hypermnestra (assembly GCA_015832385.1). Classification (NCBI taxonomy): domain Eukaryota; kingdom Metazoa; phylum Arthropoda; class Insecta; order Lepidoptera; family Nymphalidae; genus Elymnias; species Elymnias hypermnestra. Next base: position 2,125,629 of record JACTOM010000021.1, on the reverse strand, counting down.
AACAATCACATATAACTCGAGCGCTTAGGACATTCAGAAGGTTAAAGCGCCATTCTGTTACCTGATATATATTAATCTAACGATTAAGTAGTGGGGGGTGACCGTAAAAAAGGGATAAATAGAAAACCAAAAAGTTATTCTATCGTGTTAGATGTTCAAAGTGAAAGAGTAAGTACACTGTCCTATTTAAATGTCTGACGAGTTGGACGTGGCCAAAAGCCATAACTGATTTATGAAAATTAACTTCAACTTGGTGTTCAAACAACAAAAAGTGGTTTTACTTGGTGTCTCAGTAGTCCTTAATGATAATTATATGAAGGAGTGTTGTTAGTATAACAATTAAAATTAAATGATTGATTTATTCTTTTAAAAGTTAAAAACAAATATACTAATCGTGATCTTTACTGAATTCATCTTCGTAGTCGATTTCCACTTGTCAAAATTCCTCGGAATCTCGTATTTCTGTGCATGAATGGTTATCATACTTCATCATTTTGTATTTATTTTATGACATTATATTATTAAACAGCAAACGTTATTAAATCAAAAGTATCTTCTAAAATGTCAAATGTTATGACTAAGGTTTCGATAATGACATGTTTTTCCATAACTTTGACACTCACCTATTTCCTTAGGCCACGTTCAAATTGCTAGATTATTAAAATAAACACATTTCTGGATTAACTTAACCTCCCTTGTCTTATTATAACGCACTCAAGTTTTTCTGAGGATCGATTATTTTACGAATCTGTCGGGCTGCCCTTAACAAACCCGTCTATATTAACGGCTTTCTATATGGTAGGGTTACATAACAGGGTGTAAGGTTTCTCCCCAATATTCTGACGCACTCGTGAATCTCACAAAATCTCCTCTCGGGCTCCCTTACCATTATTCTATAGAGCATTAGTTATATATATATTCGGACTTACAAAATCTCCAAAACTATTCATCCGATTGATTTGGCATACATATGGCATATAAAGTTTTTCCCTGATTCCCAAAAGATCAGTTCAACAACGAAAAAAAAAACAAATACTGCAAGATCATTAAAACTATTCACTTTAGAATTAGAGATATTCACTCTTCAATAGAAATGTTATTTAGAACAGATTTTCCAATATATTCACAAGGTCGACAATAATGCGAGCAACACCGCCGGGAACAGCTAAAAAATTGTGTACTTGAAATTTTACCCCACTACGATTTTCACGCCGCTAATTAAATTTGTTTTTATTCAGGTTAATGTGCGGAGTTTTGGTTATAATACTTTATAATGCTCAAATAGCGCAATATAATGTCGCCAGCCCATTGGCACCTGGAATCCCACATGAAGAAATTCAAGCGTGCAAAAACAATTGGTGGAGGAATTTATTAATGATAAACAACTACAGTGATTTTACAAGTTCAGTGAGTTGATAAATTTTATTTCATCTTTATATCATAAATAGTAAATGTTACTTTAAAATAAAAAGGGTTTTTCCAAACATGCATTTCAATTCACGACAAATGAAGATATTTAAAAACGTTTCACAATTTAAAGATACGAGGATTTCTTCGGCGCTGTCCCGAAATACTGTCCCACAACAACTCAGTCGGACATCCTGTTTTACCACCATCATTACAATATTATATTAATTTATTTTATGAAAATTGGCACTTTTCGTAAACTCACTCGCTTCTTTTATCTTATAAGTAATCCATAAAACAGTAGTAGATACACGTTCGGTTGCATCCTAGGCCTGCGTTATTTTAACATCATATTACCTTTTAAACGTCATAAACTAAGAAGAAGTAGCATTAAAATACAGTCTTTCAATAACTGAGAATAATATTGAGACCTGAAAATTTGACGGTTAAGAACATTAGCATAACATTAGCTTCGAAGAAAATTTACTGGTACATAATTTTCAAACTCCTTTTTCTAAAAGTTAACTTTCTCATGTGTATCTTATTAAGTTTTCTAATTTTGTGGTTGAAATAGTTTCCATTTTCCTTGTCGCTGGGAAATGTATCTCCGCTCCTAACAGGACCGGAACCGGAGAGGAACGCGGAAAAGGAGGAAACCACGTATTAACCGCTAAAACCTAGCAAAACCCTATTCATGCGTGAATGAGATCCCATGAGATCAACTTCTTGATGTGTCATCTACCTTAATCTTCTCTGTATCGTTCTAATTTTAGATAGATATAAATAATTTATTGCACATAAAATTAAAAATACAGGAACTTATGAAATGAAACTATTGCGCATAGAAAGGGCGGCTTTATTGCTGTAAGCAGTCTATAGCAGGCAACCCTTGTCGTAATTAAAACTAGTTATTAAAAAATAAAGGTAGTGTATAAATAGCCGAATCAAGTACATTCTTCTCTTACAAACAAAATTTTATTTTATTTTTCCAGTGCTTACCTGTAACTTGGTCAATAGCTGCAGACTTCCATTTCACAATCGTCAGCACACTTCTTTATTGGCTATATCAGAAGAATAAACGATTCGCTTTGAAATTGTACTTCACGTGTGCGATCGCCTCTATAGCTCTACCCACGTTTATATCCTACATCAGGGGCACAAAACCATCGGATATAAGCGATTTTGAGTAAGCATAACTTTTACTTTAATGAAAATACAATATGATTGTACAGTCTAATAACGTGTACACGCATTTATGTTTAGAACACTTAACTTGCTCTACTTAACAATTTCATAAACTTAAATCTATGTTCTGTAGATTTTACTAACAATTTATTGTTTTACCATCTATAGAAATGCAAACAAATCCTAAAAATTGTGTATTTATAGTAACTCTTTCTTTGATTAAATGCACTCTTCATACAAGTCAAGGCTAACAAACTCTATTGAATCGTTTGTTTAATCTACTAGCGATTTGAAAAGTTGATTCTACTAAGAGACATTTACAATTTATAACATCACTTCTATATTAATACACTTAACATACGAACATAGATTGATTGGATTAAAATAAAACTTATCTCTCATCAACTTTACATCTTACTTGATCTTCAACAAAAGAAAGACCAGAATTGCTTGTGAAATGATATTTTACAAAAATAAAACCTTGTAACTTCTGGACCATTTGCACCATATAAATCGGTTTTGCCAGGTTTATGCTTGTATTATAGTTTTAGTTTCTGTTGGTATATAAGTCAAAATTTTTCGAAAATGCACGTAAGTTCTCCATGGAGTACGGAGGCGTGTGCCGCACAATGTAACTTTATTTAATGGGCTATTATTTATCGTATAAATGACATATTTTAAGGGGGCTGCGTCACGTTCGTCATAAATTCAATGAGCCTACATATTTGCATTCACATTTACGAAGTGGACCTTACTTAATTGGATTGGCGTTTGGTTTCCTGATGTCTGTATACAAACCGTCATCTTATAAGAAACTCTCAAAGGTAACTTTGACTACCATAATAATTTAAAAAACAACTTTAAGAGGAACAATTCACAATACAGATAATTGCATGACTTTAATCAGCCTTAACTTAAATAAGGTTAACGTTAACGGAGCGCAGGCAACGCAGGCTCTCAAATGGAACCAATTTTGTCCACTAAAGCGCTATTAATTGATGTTACACTAATATTGACGAAAGTCTACTTCAAAAATTCTTTATTCAAATAGGCGTAAATAATGCTAATAAAACTTTTTAATCGGAATCGATTTTTTCCATCATTCATTAAAGGTGTCATTACTACTATCATGTTTTCGTTTTCGGAAGCGGTTTTCTAACACCTTTTATATTATTGGATAATAAAATCTTCCGATAGACCCTATTCCAAAACACAAAAATATCCTAGACATCTGGATTGTCATTGAAAAAACTTGCTCAAATCGTCAATTCTCACAGTCAAAACAATATTTGCAAAACGGCTTGTACAAATCCTTGTCTGTAAGCCTTTTAAATATATTAATAAATTCTGCAGCCTAGAAAATGTGCCTAAATGTTAAACTAACCCCATTATGGCAATACGACTTAAAATCAGGACAAATACTGTATAATATTGTACGTATATATTGAATTTATCTATATATCAGTTTCTAATTGTACCGACATTAAATACTTTACTTAGTTTTATGTTTACTTCTTCGTACATTTTAATTATCTTAGTCTTATTGTAGACCTATTGATAACGTTTGTGGTGTCCGTTGTGGTGATAAACGATGAAAATAAATGATTCTATAAAAATAAACTGCGTCATTGTTCTGATAGGCGGTTGTTCGGTTATAGATATGAAGTAATGGTTTCGAGTCCGGGGCCAGACGAATTCATAAATTGATATTGAGTTTTCTGTTAAGAAAACCTCAATATTTGCCTGAAGTTGATAAGTTGACGGTGTTCTCAACCCCGTGCCTCAAAAAGCAGCGTAAGCCGTCGTTCTTGCGCCTGATCTCTTTTCAGTCGTGTAGGATTGTCGACCCAATGGACTATAAGAGTGAAGGAAAAGAGAATGCATTAATGTTACCGCATACATTTGTGCCAACCCGCAATGGAATGGCGTGGTGAGTCTTTTTGTTGGATCGCATTAATGTATCGAATAACGGTTTATTTCATTTCGTCTATTACCATTATTATATCGATGGCCATCATTCTTGAACGTTTGTATTGTTTGTTTATTATCGTTCTTTTTCGTTCGCCGCACGTGCATGTCGTAATATCGTGTTAATTATTGAAAATCTGTATGTTGGAGAAGAGACCTATCCTGGCTTCCAGCATCCTTTTTTTTAACGCTGGGAAATGCCTTTATGCACGCCGATCAGAGTAAAATCTTATCGGGAGTGTGGGACTCGCTGGTAAATCAGAATACCCACTAAAACCCAGCGATACCCTCCGCTTCCTTTAATGGAGCACCAGAGGATCGGTAGACGCAATCTACCCTGGGCTTCTAGCACCCTACTTGATTGCTACAGGCTCCAACGACAGTACCAAAGAAAGAAGCCCTGAATACTCCATTAATAGGCAGACTCCAGATACAGTTCCACTTAATCGAAGGATCGAACCGGCTTAGGTGGATTCGCCCACACTTTTTGGCTCTAAAACCTCTCTTGTATGAGTAGAGGCCTCAGCCCAGCAGTGGCACGTTATTGGGCTTCTAATTACTTCACATTTTCTATGTACTTAAATATTTAATTTTTTTTCAGACATTTTCAACAGTATCCTTTATATTCGGGTTTATGTTGAGTTTCGCCATATCTATGTATGGAGGATATTTGCACAATCGTAAACATAGTGCAATAGAAGCTGCATTATACGTCGGAACTAATAGGTCTATTTGGGCAATTGGTATAGGAATTATAATACTTAGTTGTGAATATGGCGATGTGCGTGAGTATTATCTGTATTTATTATTATTTAAAAAAAGGATACGCGACTGAGTTTGTCGTGGGTAAAAACAGATAACTAGCTGAGGAAAAATCTATATTAGATGATTCAGTTCTGAATCTTTGATCTTGACGAATCTTTGATTTTAATTATAACTGTAAACTTTTGAACTCATGCTAAGTAGAATAGATTGAAGGAAATTTTGAAACGCCAATCATAATTGCATATAAGTAATTATTTTTTCTACTGACACTACTAACTGGAATTGAGAAGTTGCTTAAATACTGAAAACGATAAAAGTGATTCAGAAATATCTATACAGCCTAATAGTAGAAAATATTTCAATTGTTATTGAACTACGGCGGATAAGAAGAGGTTAAGCTAAGCAAATATCATTCAGACTGATCTCGACTGAGTTATTGCAAATTTGAAAGTTAAAAGTTATCAGTTCGGTAAAACTTCTGTTACTCTGTTTCGTTTTTCATAAAGGGTTTTTGCAATTACTCCAACTCCTTAAACAAATTGTATAAAGAAATATTAATTTGTAGAAGAAAATAGTTGAAATTTATATATTGAGTAGTACATTTATCGGACTGATTAAACCTTAATTACTTTGTATAAAATATTATAACTTTAATTATAATATAAACGCTATTATAAGAAATGTTATTATATTTTGTAATGCAAATAAACAATCTACTGGTCATCTACAAATTAATGTTTTACAACCACAAACCTCTAAAAACGGTTTTTAGTCATTTTTAGCATATTTGGTAATTGTAATAACCTTCATTAAGTGGCAAAAAATCAGTCTAAAGGACGTCTTACTCAAGTTTACCGCATATAATTAATTTCTATTCCACTTAACTTGGGAATTGTACTCGTGAATACTACAAAGGCATAAAATTATTGAGAATATCTATCAAATTGAATTTATGAAATAAAAATTGAGTTCAAATATATTCGAAAGGTCTCATTTCGTGAGACCTATGTCCAGCAGTGGACGTCCATCGGTTGAAGCGACGACGACGATATTCGAAAGATATGATAAATACTCCACGATTGAAATGTTTTATTATTATTTTTATTATATAGACTGAATCTTTGATCTAGTAGTAAGCATGTTTGACTACAAACATGAAGTCCTGGGTTCGATCAGGCCAATTTGAAAAATGCATATTGAGTTTTCTATTAAGACTTTCTCAATATTTGCCCGAAGTTGGGAAGTTGGCGGTGTGATCCACCCCCGTGCCTCGGAGAGCACGTTAAGCCGTCGGTCCTGCGCTTGATCTCTTTCTGGTCGTAACGAATCGCTGTCACACCGGATTACGAGAGTGAAGGAATAAAGAATGCCCTTGCTTATGCGTGCCAATCCGCAGTGGAGCAGCGTGGTGGGTCCATGCTCTAAAAACCATCTCCCATATGAGCGAGGAGGCCTGTGCTCAGCAGTGGGATGTTAATTCGCTGCTACTTACCTAACTTTACCTTACATATATCCAAATTTTTATATTATATTTTTATCATTAAGAAGCAAAAACGTTCTACACCCTTTTTACAATAATTGTGGAGCGGAAGAGTGTGAAATACAGATTGCCAATATTTTTATTATGCATTAAAGATACACTAACTCAATAAATAACTAACATATAATTGATAAACACAATCTTTGCATGCACTCTTTTGTTAATTGTAGAGTTTGTGGTCAAAATTAGAATAGATTAATATTATTTCTGAAAGATATGATGAAAGACCTTTAATAAAAACATCGCTTACAAAGAACTATCATAATTTATTAATTATTTTATCGCAGGGCTTTTTAATTTTTACAAAACCATATTCAGGTTGTTTTACAATGTTTGTGTTTTTTTTATTTAAACAATACACTTTTACATTACTGGAAACTTTTAATTTAAATTATTTATAGTCAAATTTCATCCATTAGTGTATTCTAATTGCAGTAATAATATTTTTGTCTTTAGTTTTTAAAGTAACTATCATTTTCTTCTAATTAGAATTCTAAATTCAAGCTTGAAAATTATATATATATATCGGAGAATAAGAGCCAACCGAGAAGCATAAAGCACAGGGGCGTAGGGTTCTCCGCCGACATCGTTATTAATTGGATCCATTATTTAATTTCTTATTCTGTGGGCGTTCATGGGTAATGTTGGTGCAATCAAACACTTTATTAATTAACTCGGATTATAATGTTCAATCACTTAATGTTCCCGATATCAATTTACACAAACTCATTAACACTAATAGCTAGGAACGCGACAGTTTCAATAGTCGACCACTCCGGCCGACCGCCGCTCGTGGACTGCCGAGAGACCGGACTGCCACTTATTGACTCTGCCCCCACACCGATACAAAGATGGCGCCAGCGTTCCACAGACTATTACACACGGACCAGCGATCCACAGATCTTGCACTCCGACATATATATACATGGTTTTATAAAGAGACATTTTTTTAAATTTTTTTCTGAATTTTCAGCTTTATTGACCAATTTCTTGCGGTGGCCATGGTTTGGATTCTTGAGCAAGTTAAGTTATAATATATATTTGCTACATTGGCCTGTCCTTATTACAAAAATTGCTCATAATGTATACCATGAAAATTTTTATATATCGTTGTCGGTGAGTTGGTTTTGAATATTTTTTGTCATATCCTGATAACATACTTATTATAATCAACATGTTTCATTTTTAGAAGACTAATATCTTGTTGAAATCTATAGCCATTTATTTAATTTTATAGCATCAAATATGTAACATATTGTTTTTAACAAAATTAATTGTTTTAATTACAGATCATAGACGGTTTAGGAGTGTTAACGTTTTGCTCATTACTGGCTTTCGTACTGTGGCTGGTATTTGAAGCACCCATAAGCAATGTTGTTGAAATTATATTTAGTAAAAGGTAAATATGTGTAAGCCTATTTGCAAACATATTACAAAATGCAAAAATTATAAAAGAATTTCTGATCATAAAAATGACGTCCCAATAAAATGTAATAATTTACCTGCGTGACTTTTTATATTAATATATTCATATTTAATGAAAACTTCTTGTAAAATAAGTACACCGATGCAAACGATTTATACATAACTAGCTGAACCCGCAACTTCGTTGGCGATGAATGTTTTTGGGTAACATTTCCATTAATTTAGGCAATTTTTTTTAAAATAAGATACAAACGTATAAATACTTCAATGAGCAATTTGCTGTGTATTACTTCAAAGAGCTTATAGTCATGATAAAGGGGGATTATGTTTATGTATATACATATATGTTTACGTATATATATGTTTTTTGTAAGCTAAAAAATCAATACCAACTATTTAATAAGTAATCGCCTGCTCATAATCTAATGCTGGGCGCCTGATTTGAAAGAGACAGGGTCTATTTCTCAGACTCACCAGACTGCTCCCATGTTAATAGGCGGATACACACAAAGTACTAGTTGACATGATACGATACTTCTCTCTCGACTCGGGCAATCAGAAACATAAGCATCTCATTCTTTTAAAGTCATAATGTGTATTATCTATTTCGTATCTCGGTAACCGTCGTAACAAAATGTCTGTAGAGACCCACCATACAGTAGAAAAAACAAAAATAAATCAGTTACAAAGTGACCATTACTAACGGAGCGAGTGTCACGTTGAAGATCGTTAAGTTTTTTTATGGTATTTTATAAAAGTTTGAGAATTTTTTAGTGACTATTTGTTTTTTTTTTATATCATATAGTGATGTCAATAACAATGAAAACCCCCGAGGTAAATCTTAATTTTTATGATATAAGCCTATAAATACAAGACTGGACGTTTTTCAGTGTCTCAAAGATTAGGGCAACATGACGCTTCACCAGAGTTTTAAATTAATAAACAAAATATAACATTGCATAATTTAACTATTAGCAATCATAAAAATTATAACTGTTTGGCAATCTTTCAAGAAAACCCAAGAACCACTTTGGCGTCATTCGACCCGCGGGGCAATAGACACATAAAACGTCCGTGCAGGGCGGGGCAAGCGACTGTCTTTAACTAGATTTATATTGGATGGATTACTCATTACTTTTTCTTATTTTCGGACTCTTTGAAAAAAAAAACATTTGTTTTTTTGGGATAAGCCCAGGGATAACAGTAATTAAGGTCCCACTATCCGACAAGCCTCGTTGCATGTAGGTCTTAGTCTACACATACCCCAAAATTACTTCCCGGATATGCAGATTTCCTAACAATATTTTCCTGCACAGTAAAGGACAATTTTGAATTGCAATGAACAACCAAGCTCGACAGGGTCTATTTATAAAGATAAACTTGGAGCGAGAATCTACGCGTCTAAATAAAGTGAGTCTTCTTTATTTTCAGGTCTAACAGAAAAGTTCCTGATGAAGCGCCTTTTCATTCTCAAAACACCAAAGACGTTAAAAAAATATCGTAGTTGCACATTTTTTTTCAAAGTGTTTAATTAAACCATGCTATACTATACATTTTTAATTAAGTTTCTAAAGATAAATAATGTAGGAACTTTATACAAAAATTTATTACACTTAAATATAGAAACTTACAAAAAAAAATGTCGTCTACGGATAAACATTACTTAGCTTAGGTGATTATGCAAATCTTTCGATTTGTCACGTAAAGTTTCAAAAATACATGTCTTTTTTAGTATTTATTTGATTGTGTTGGATTTATTAAAACAATGAACATAATTTACACCATTTTTATTTATACCTATTTAAGAGCTGTATTTAGGTTTTTCAAAAACATTATCTTAAATTATAATAACAAAGAATAAAATATAACTTGAATATTCATTCTATTACAATCCACCCGGACGCATGTTACTATTTCAACCGATTTTGATGTTTATTTTTTGTCATTTTGGATTATAGAGACTAAAGACATAAGTTCTGTTTTACATTATTACCTCAATTATATATCATACTGTTTTCAACAAAATGTATTGTTTTAGAAGTATCTTCAATAAAGGAATTGATATTTGCAAAGTACAGTCGCATCGTCAAAACAAAGGAAATAATACCATTTTTCAAATCTACATTAGGGAATTACGTTATAGGTCTAGTGATCTGCTTGTTGGGCTGCGAACTATAGTCCTAAGTTCGACTCCCAGGTCGTGCCATCTGTGATATGGAAAATAAATACTTAATCTCTACCCGAACTTGGGAAGTTGATGGCATGCTCTACTCCCATTTCATGAAGAGCAAGTTAACATGTGAAACAAATTGTATTAACAACACGTGTTTTAAAGGTAGTATTTCATATTTATGACAAGTTAGCGCTTGATTGTAACCTCACCTGATGACACAGTGTAAGAAGCGCGGTAACCTGGTAAGAGGTAACTTATTATCTATGCTGTAAGAAAAGACAATACACTGATGTCGAAACTGCCAAAATGGTGTATTTCGCTTATTTTCATAGCATTATGTCTTACGGCATACTGTTATGAGTTAAGGCGGGGAAATTTGAAACTATATTTGTTTTACAAAAAAAAAGCAATAGGTCTCATATATTAATTAGGATCTCGTGCTTCTCTGAGAGATAAATTACATCAATTTTTACAGTCCCGTCGCAATATATGTGTGTGTGGCAGCCCATTAACGTCCCACTGCTGGGCACAGGCCTCCTCGCTCATATGAGAGAGGGTTTTTAGAGCATAGACCCACCACGCTGCTCCACTGCGGATTGGCAGGCATAGTACACAAGTGCACTCTCTATTCCTTCACTCTCATAGTCCGACATGACGGCAATCCGACACGACCGGAGAGAGAGATCAGGCGCAGGACCGACGGCTTAACGTGCTCTCCGAGGCACGGGGGTGAATCACACCGCCAACTTCCCAACTTCGGGCAAATATTGAGAAAATCTTAATAGAAAACTCAATATCGATTTCGAACTTGCCCGACCCGGGACTCGAACCCAGGACCTCATGTCTGTAGTCGAACATGCTAACCACTAGACCAATGAGGCAGTGGCAGTCGCAATATATATTGAATAATATCTTTTATATCCGTGATAATATTGATTTATACAATAAAAAAAGCGAAATACACTATTTTAATATCAGAAATAAAGACAACCTTGTAATTCCATATTTTAGAGTGAAAAAGGTGCAGAAATCTTTTGTCATACAGAGCATACGTACGAGCATACGCATTTTTAATAAGATACCGCAATCAGTTTCAGATTTGCCTCCATATAACTTTAACACCATCCACATCCTTTTACAAAAGGCATATTATAACGTTGAAGATTATTTAGGTGATATACGTGTTTGGACTTGATTCCAGTTGCTCGCACAAGCACTATATTACACATTGTAACATACAAAACTATCTTTAAAGGAGTAACCGTTGAGTATCTTGCCGGTGTCTTCTCAACGGATTCAACTTTCTGAACCGGTGGTGGATTTAATACTAACAGACAAACAACTGATTAATTCAAAAGTGCTTTTTGAGCCTACTTGAATAAAAAATATTTTGACTGTGTACGATCACTGCCAACTATGCAGTAAAAACCCTCTCCCCTATGAGTTATTCGGCCTGTGCTCAGCAGGAGGTGTTAATGGACTGCTATATACCTTTTTTACATTATTTAAATAAATATAAACTTATTGACATTAATTATCTCGTCGTCGTCGTCGTAGTCGTCGCTTCAACCGATGGACGTCCACTGCTGAACATAGGTCTCACGAAATAATACCCACAAGGCCCGATCTTGCGCTGCCTGGCTCCAGCGGCTACCGGCGACCCTCTTTATGTTATCGGTCCACCTTGTGGGGGGTCTACCTACACTGCGCCGCCCGGTGCGGGGTCGCCACTCCAGCACCTTCGGGCCCCAACGTCCATCGGTCCGTCGGGCTATGTGCCCCGCCCATTGCCACTTCAGGTTCGCGATTCGTAAGGCTATGTCGGTGACTTTAGTTCTGCTACGGATCTCCTCATTTCTGATTTGATCACGTAGAGAAACTCCAAGCATAGCCCTTTCCATCGCACGCTGAGTGACTCTGAACTTTCGTATAAGGCCCATAGTCAGCGACCACGTTTCGGAGCCGTAGGTCATCACTGGCAACACGCACTGTTCGAAGAGCTTTGTCTTCAGGCACTGAGGGATATTGGACGAAAAGAGATGCCGTAATTTCCCGAACGCTGCCCAACCGAGTTGGATTCGGCGGCTAACCTCTTTGTCGAAATTGGACCTACCTAGCTGGACTATGTGTCCCAGGTATGTGTATTCGTCAACAATTTCGAGAGCTGAGTTCTCAACGATGACTGGGTGGAGCGGAACATGGATATTGGACATAACTTTCGTCTTATCCATGTTCATTTTTAGGCCCACCTGTCGAGAAGCTCTGCTGAGGTCATCGAGCATTGCATTGAGATCTTCCAGAGTCTCTGCCATAATGACCACGTCATCGGCGAACCGTAGATGAGTGATGTACTCGCCGTTGATGTTGATGCCCAGTCCGTT